>AWOL01S0093344.1:71643-82827 GCA_000715115.1 Nicotiana otophora | reverse complement strand
CAAGCCCCACCCTACCCCCAAGCCCCACCCCAAGCCTACCCCTACCCCCTCTACTCCATCAACCCCGTCATCAAATGGTAAGTGCCCAAAGGACACACTTAAGCTAAATGTGTGTGCCAACTTGTTGAATGACTTGGTGCACCTTGTTATTGGAAGTAGCCCAGCCAAGACTGAGTGTTGCTCTCTAATTCAAGGACTTGCTGATGTTGATGCTGCAGTTTGCCTTTGCACTGCTATTAAAGCCAATGTGTTGGGAATTAACCTTAATGTCCCTCTTTCCCTAAGCTTGTTGCTCAACAACTGTGGAAAGTATGCTCCCAAGAACTTCCAATGCGCATAAGCCATTTGGTTTTTTTTTTTTCCACCATTTCGAAAATTTCCACTTAATTAATGTTTCCTTCAATGTTATTCGTATTTTGTATGCTTATGGTTCATATTACTCAGGAGATATAATTGTATTCTATAAGTTAGAAGGAAGGCTCGTTGCCTTATTTTCTATCCGCTGTATCCAATTTAATTTGCATTTGTAATAAATTTGACATCTACTAAGAAGTTTTTTATGTGTCAATTTCAGTCACAAATGCCGTCCAAATTGACTCAAACTTTTTATTTATAGGCTAGCTTGTGCTAGGACAAAATGATCCGCTGATAAATATACGATCAGTCCAGGTCTAGACGGGTAGCATGGACTAAAGTTTCTTCTTTCTTTTATGCCAGTTACTTCTACTATGATCAGAAATTTAAATCTCCATGTAATAGTGTATAGGGTAAAATATGTTTATACTAAATGATCGCACGAGGAAGTGACACGCGGAGCCGAATACAGAAGATAGTTAAATTCGAAGGCAACGATCCTGAGAGAATGATACTCATAAAGATAAAATAAATGCTTACCGCCCGGTAGCATTTTGTGAGGAATATTCTACATCATTAAATATACGGCCCGTTACAAGGAATATGACATTCATTGTCTGCCGTTACACATTCTTCAATGACACTCACAATTGACATTAAAGAGGGTCTTCATCCTAGAACCTTGTTCCCTAGGTGCAGCTATAGATAGTGAGCTCTAGTATCATTAAAGATGACACGAATTTTATGGCAAACACTTGCTACACTCTGTTTAAATCTTAATATAATTTTATCTTTTTGTTTACTGATATCGTTGCTATTGACTCTGGAAGCCCTGTTCCCGGAATTGCTATTTCTGCTATTTTATCTCTATTTCGAGGCTAAGTATTACATTTTTGTCTAATTCATCTACTATCTCAGGATCAAATTAATTCACTTGTCTATAAATTACGTATAAATTCAATTGTACCGTTTTACGGGTAAAGAGTTTAGCGCCCACCGTGGGGCTTAGACAGTTATATAATTAAGTTGGTCCTTGCATCTTTTACAAACGCGTTTGATTATTTGTTCTAAGTAAAACATCATAGAAAATGCAGATAATGGTGTTAACAACAAGAACTTCCAATGCGCATAAGCTGTTATTTTTTATTATTTTCCTTCTTTATTTAGAAGCTTTATATCTGTCTTTCTTCAGTAAAATAATTTTGTATTTTTTGCTTATGATTGTATCCGAATTTTATTATTAATAAAATGACATATTATAAAGATTCATAATATTGTTAGGTGGTTGTCTCGTTTGTTCTCTGATTTATCATCGTTCAAGGTTTGCTTTAATTTACTAGTTTTCGCATGATACCTGATTATTTTGATCCTCACAAATATCACATATTTGAGATTCGGAAATAGACTGACAAACTAGTTTCTCATTTAAAAGCTGGTCTTTACATGATATTTTTAGGCCGGTCTACTAAAAATTAATTACAGTCGCTAGTCAAATATACAAAAAAAAAAAAAAAAAAAAAAAAAAAAAAAAAAAAAAAAAGAAGATATTCACAGATTGGATATATATATTGATTGGGGCCGGGGTGACTATATTGTGTAAAATTCTCTTTTAATAGAAATCCCAATTACAGATTTGTATGTTTCTGTCCCATGCATCTTGTACGAACCAAGAATCGTCTAGTATAGAGAAAGAAAAATCAAAAGCTGAGAAGCTTCATGCAGCAACTCTAGCTGCTAGCTTCTTTCTTCAATTCAGCAGTTGCGTCTGTTGTCAAAAATTAGTTAGTTTTCTCAACCAGTTCCGTTTTATATATCTAGAAAACTTTCGATTTAATTTTCATCAGTTCTAGAGTTGTCTTAATTACTGTACTGGATTCTGATAGATATCTTGAATTGTTGCGCTAAGTAAAAATAAGGAAAGGAAAGAAGGATATGTTCAAAGTAACATTTCTCTGTTGTGGGAATGGCCAGTGACTGGTGGAACGAGTTAGACTGCAATACTAGAGCCCGTTTGCCCATGAAAGTTTTTTCACCTTTTTCGAAAACAATTCATTTATTTTCGAAATCAATGTTTGAGCATAAAATTTTCAATTTTTAATTTTCAATTTAAGATGAAATTTGAAAAACTCCAAAAATCTATTTTTCAAAATTTTCACTCAGATTACTCACAAAAATTCAAAAACAACCCAAAAATATATTTATGTCCAAACACAACTCTAATTTTCAAATACCTTTTTCACTTAAAAATTTATTTTTTTCGAAATTTTACAATTCTTATGTCCAAACGCCCACTAAGAAAGTTTTAGCTTCAAGTGTACGTACAAAATGTTTAAAACATAGGTATTCTGAAAAAATTCTCGATCTCAAACTTTTACATGTTACGTCAAAATGTCTGATCATCATAATACTGGTGAGACCCAGAAGAGGAAATATACTAGAAATAGATGAACACTGGAATTCAAAACTAAGGGTATACAAAATTCGATAAAAGTTTGAATTGTCGAATCGAAATCAAACCAAAATGGAAAGAGTAAGGAAATTGCAAAAAGGAAAATCGCAAATTTAATTAACTTTGGTTTTAGTATAGTATTTTTTGAAAACAAATATCGAATCAAAAGTTTTCTAAATTATTCCTCTGCGTCTTTAATTTCAAAATTCATATGGAGCAAAAAAGAAGAAAAACATTATATGTGTTATGAAGCAATAAAAGGAGAAGAAGAATATTGAAGAGAAAAGTAGAGAGAGAATCCTCATTGAAATTTGGGATGAATTACAATGGAATAGAACTCCTCTATTTTATAGGAAAAAAGTGACTTCGTCACCAAGTAACAAACCCTAAAATCTCTCTAAAATGTAGACATTCACCTTAAATATAATTTTATTTATAACTGTCGCGACCCCAATTTCCCTCCGTAGAATGTCATGCCGATATCTAGTCTCTAAGACTGGGTAAGACTAACAAACATTTGGAATAACCCTAATTTAAATCTCAAAACATCAACAACTATATAAAATACAATCTGCAGCTCAACATGTACATTTCCCAAAATCCGATGAAATATAAGCCACATGTTCTAGATACAATGCTGAGCAATCCTATACATCACTGTCTATAAAAAACATGAAGAAATAAGGAAGAACATGGTAAAAGGAGACTCCGAGGCCTGCAGACAGGTGTACCTTGAAGTCTCCAAAGGTAAGCAACTCAACACGCTAATATCGAAGCTGATAGGATGTACCTGGATCTGCACAAAACATGCGCAGAAGCGTAGTATGAGTACACTACAACGGTACCCAGTAAGTGCCAAGCCTAACATTGGTAGAGTAGTGACGAAGTTAGGTCGAGGCCCTACTGGAGATAATAAGAAGCAAGACAGAAAATACAATGATATACTGAAATACCAGGGAAGGGAACAATAAAGAAATTACAAAAAGTAACAACACGGAAATCAAGGAAGCTAATAAAATCACGAAAGAAAAGCAAGGATTTTACATGTTAAGGAAACAACAACCAAACAATATAGCAAATAGAGAGATCAATAAGGGCACTCTCGAGGTACCGCCTCGTAGTCCTAAATCATAAAATAACTCACAGTCTTTCCTTATATCACCGCGGGGCCTTCACATTTTTGTTTTGAAAATTATTTTTTTCGAAATATCACCTCGCGTTTTAGCCTACCTTATCATACCGCATGACTTCTAGTAGTTCCCCTACTAGCCACGCGTATCAAACCCACCTTATCCACCGCATGCGTTTTAATACCCAGACCTTATACCACTGCATGCATATCAATAATCACAATAACACGGCAAAAACCTCGTACAAACAGTAACAACAACACGACAGAAACCTCGTGCAGATAACCAAACAATTACCTCAACAGTAACACGGAATCCAAAACATAACACTAAATAAAATGACACTTTACAACTTACGCCCTGCCTCAATAGAAATCACGGCCTTTACAACTCAACACCAAACTCAACAGCAAGATATTTCAAGGATAACAATTTCAAGTAAAGGATTTTCACAGTTTAATAATGAATACGGAACTAAGAAAGCAAGTAATTCAACTAAACATGTAGCACAAGTTGCAAATAAGAGATAAGACAAGTAGATATGCGAAATTAGGCTAAACATGGTGACTATAACATGCTAAAGTAACTCAATTAAAGCATGAAAAGGAAACTACGTAGCTAAAACTGGGATTTTAATATTTAGTCCGTGAACGCATTCATCATCTTGCGTCACGGCCTTCACATATAACAAATTATCACAAATAATATCAATCATAAAGGGAATTCCCCCCACACAAGGTTAGAGGTTAGATAAGTCACGTACCTCAAACCACGCTAAATCAATACATTAGAAAGCCTTTCCCTCAATTTTTCAACTTCGAACGGCTCGAATCTATCCAAAATAATTTCATACTATAAATATAACTATAGGAAACTAATTTAAATGAATAAATGATCTTATCAAAGAATTGAAAAATTGCCCCAAAACGTCAACCCCGACCCGCGCCTTGGAACCAGAAAAAACATTATAAATTAGAATACCCATTCGATATCGAGTCCAACCATACAAGAATTACACAAATCCGATACCAAAATCTTACTCAAATCCCAAAAATTCGACCTAAGAAGTTTCCTTCATTTCCCCCCAATGTTTCAACCCAAATCCCTAATTAAATGATGAAATCAAAGATAGATTGGTGAAATTTAATGAAAAATGAGTTAAGAACTCTTACCCCAACAATCCCTCTGAAAATCCCTAAAGATTTCACCTTAAACTGAGCTCTTAATGTCCAAATTGAGTAATATGAAATAAACCATCGATTTTGAAACTTAAGTCTGCTGCCCAGTTATTTACACTACGCGATCGCGAATAACAAAATTACCAACAACTCAAAAAGCTTATGCGCGAACGCGATACACTCCATACGATCGCGGAGCACGACTTTATCGAAGCACGCGATCGCGGTTACCCTCGCGCAATCGTAGTGAACAAGAGTGTGGACCAGCTTCCCCCAAACTCCTCTACGCGAACACGACCCTCACCACGCGTCCGCGATGCACTGGGAACCAACCTTCTACGATCACGTCTCTCTCTATGCAAACACGTAGAGTAAAACCATCAGTCCATCAAAAATACCATTGCGATCGCGTGCCAAACCTCGCGATCGCATTGAAGGAAACCAGACCTGAGAAAAACTAGCAACTTTAGCTATTCCCCAATGATCCGAAATGACATGGTCCGAATCACCCCGAGGGCCCTGAAACCTCAACCAAGCATACCAACAAGTCCTAAAACATCCTACGAACACACTCGAAGCGTCAAATCACATCAAACAACACTAAAATCATGAATCGCGCATCGATTCAAGCCAAAGAACTTATGAACTTCCGAATTCCGAAACCAATGCCGATTCGTATCAAAATAACTCCGATTAATCCCAAATTTTGCACACAAGTCCTAAATGACATTACAGACCTATGCAAACTTCCAAAATTGGGATCCAACACAATATCAAAAAGTCCACTCATGGTCAAACTTTCCAAAACCTTCCAACTTTTCAACTTTCGCCAATTAACGACGAAATGACCTACACCTCCAAATCAATGTTCAGATATGCTCCTAAGACTAGAATCACCATATGGAGCTATTGGAACCGTCGAAACTCTATTCCGGAGTCGTCTTCATATAAGTCCAACTACGGTCAACTCCTATTACTTAAACTTCTAATTTAGGGACTATGTGTCCCATTTCACTCCTAAACCAAAATCAAACATCATAGTAAGTCACATAACCATAGTATAACACAGAGAAGGTAATAAATAGGGGATCGGGGTTAATACACTCAAAATAACCGACCGAGTTGTTACAATAACACTCCCCTTTGAATGTCTATTTGTAACGATCTGATCGGTCGTTTTGAAAGTCGTAGTCTCATTCCCCAATTTACTTCTCATTTTGTATTTATAGTTATTATGTGACTTTTCGGGATAGTTGGTTCAGGTCCGGAGAGGTTTTGGAATGAATTGAGGCACTTAGTCTCAAGGTTGGAAGTTTAAGTTGAAAAGGTTGACCGGATGTGGACTTATATATAAACGACTATGAAATTGAGCTTTGATGGTTCTTTTAGCTCCGTTGGATAATTTTGGACTTGGGAGCGTGTCCGGATTTTTATTTGGAGGTCCATAGTGGAATTAGGCTTGAAATGACAGAAGTTAGAAATTTGGAAGTTTGACCAAGAGAGGACTTTGTGGATAACGAACTCAGATTGGGGTTCCGAGAGTTGGAGTAGGCCTGTGGTGTCATTTGTGACTTGTGTGCAAAATTTGAGATCAATCAGACGTGATTTGATAGATTTCAACATCGTTTGTAGAAGTTGGAATTCCCTTAGTTTCATTAGGCTTGAATTGGGGTGATATTCATATTTTTGATGTTGTTTGATATAATTTGAAGGCTAGACTAAGTTTGTATCATGTTTTAGGACTTGTTGGTATAATTGGTTGAGGTACCGGGGGCCTTAGGTGGATTTCGGATGGTTGGGCAGTGCTCGCATGTGCGATGGTTTTGTCCGCACCTACGAGGTCGCAAATGCGAAGTGGAGATTGCAGAAGCGGAAAATTGGAAAGGGGGCGGTCTTCGTAGAAGCGAAGGATTTTGCATAGGAGCGAGTCCATAGGTGCAGAATCCGGGGCTGCAGAAGTGAAGAAGCGGAGCTTAAGTGAGTTCCGCAGAAGCGAAGGAAAGGGCCGCCGGTGCGGAAATGCCTTGGCAATGTTTAAGTTCGAGGTTGTTTTTGAGATTTTCTTCATTTTAAGCATTTAAAGCTTGGGATTTGGCAATTCTTGAGAGGATTTTCGAGGGGTTTCTTGAGGTAAGTCACTTGTATTCATTTTTAATCAATAATCTTCTTTCCCCATTGAAATTCCCACCTAGTTGTGTGCATTTAAGGTGGAATTTGGGAATTTGAGATTAGGGATTTGAATAGTATGATTTGGGATTTGGGTGACGATTTGGTGTCGGATTTTGGTAAATTTGGTATGGTTGGACTCGTAGTTGAATGGGCTTTCGGGGTTTGTGTCTTTTATCGGATTCCGAGATGCGGGCCCGGGGGCCGAATTTTGAGTCGACTTTTGACTTTTGATTAATAACTTAGTATTTTCTTATGGAATTGATTCCTTTCAGTCCAAAGGTTATATTTGTTATTTATTGAGTTGGTTGTACTCATGCTACACCCTGAACCTCGTATGCAGATATAGGTGCTTCCGGTTTCGGCGGTTGTTGATCTGCAGAGGCCAGACTCTCCTCCCTTATCTTTCAGTTTATTTATTTCATTTTTACTTCCAGATGATGTACTAGATCTTGTTAATTCGTAGATGCTCATGTACTCAGTGACACCCCAGTTTTGGGAAGAATTATGTATTGAATTATGATTTTCTATTTTGTTCTAAGAGATTTTCCTTTATTTAAACTGTTTTAGTATCTTTCAAAGATTTAAAGTGTTGGAAATGTCTGAATAGTTGGCTTTTCTAGTACCATAATAGGCGCTATCACGACGGGTTAGTTAGGGTCGTGACACTATTCAACATATAATATATATCGTTAAAAACTTAACCAAAATAAAATCCAGTGGAAAAAGAAATTCTAGTAATGGGAAAATAGTACACATATCTAACAATACACCTTTTGGTTGCCTCGTTAAAAACCTTGCAAGAAAAACCTAGTGGGATAAAATCTTGTAAGGGAAAAAGAGTACAACACATATTAACTCCCCCTGATAAGACAATCAATTCACATCTTTGAGCCTTTACATTCCAATCTTGTAGATATTTGATAAACAAAAGATCGTTGGTAGATATTTGATAAACAAATCAAACATATTAACTTGAATGAATATGTTACACCTTGAAATCATCATTTTTAGATATATAATGTGTTCATATAATATCGTGGAATGGACTTTTCAATATCTCCATAGATGTAAAAATTCTTACTATCACATTATCATACTTATAGTTATATCAAGATACATATGTGCCCAATTACAAAAGAAGTATCTGTTCGAGAAACCCGCCTTAATTGCACTTAGGATGTGGTACTTCAAGACTAAGAATTGTATATACTTTAAGTGATTTAAATCTTTCAGGGATTGTCATAAGCTAAGTCATATAAGTCATATAAATGGACTTTAGATTTACATCAAGCTTTCATGTCATGGTAGATATATAAGATAGATAAAAGTGATTGCACATACCATTACCTTTATACTTTCAAGTGTTTGAACCGCAGGTCCAAAACTACATGTCTTTCATATGAAACCAGTTCTACCTGAATTGTTCTTCCAGACTTAAGATCCTTATATATATTTAGCATTATCATAGATGTAGTTAATGAACATTTTATATCGGTTCCAACCTTCTTTTTCTTTTCATAAAGATATAACATAGAGATCTCTTCATTCATATTTTCAGGTACCTGAACCTCTCTTGAAATTTTATGAAGTGTTATGCCATATGGTCTTCTAGATCACTTGCCTCCTTATTATGATCATTTTGATCATTTGCTCATCTTTTTTATCAAGATTTTTATTTGAAACAGATTTGTCTATACGCTTTAAGTGTACCATAGACTTTGTCCTTCTAGGACTTATTCTAATAAGAGCATTTGCAGTAGAATATAGTTACTTTCTTTGGGTAAGCAAATACACATGACATACTTTGCAATATATTGCAGATGAATTATCTTTTTATGAACTTCAAATTCATATTATCTTATTCGAGGATCTATATGTACAAATGATAATTCACTCCACGCAACTTTATCTCAACTGTTTATCTTGTCTCCCCCTCATGTTAGAAAAACTAACTTGCTTTCTCAACTTTGGAAACCCACCTTTGTGCGTTATGGTGTTAATCAAGATATACATCGCACATCAATAATAATAATATGGAATTATTTGATTCGTGACCCTGAACTACTTGTGAGGGGAGAATGTAATATACTTTCGCATATAACGTATATCAAATTGATATAGATAACTTTGTTCTCATAAACAATAATTTGACTATTAAGTGGAGGCACTCAATAATCATTTTGCTAAACCAGCTGTGATATAAACCAACTTATCAAGATGAATTGTCTTGAATAGAAAATATGGAAATTATTCTTAAAATAAAATTATTGAGCAAATTATCTCGCAAACACCAAGTTGTGGGTTACTAATAATCGCACATGTAACCATCTCATAGATGCATCATATGTGGTATACATGGCAGGTGAATGGGCCCATATTCACTTTTGATATTTTCAGCATTCATGGGATTCAATCCTACTTTTAGTTGGTCTATTAATTAATGAGAACATGCAACATAAGAGAGTTCGTAAAGAACTTTCTAGTCCTTTAATATTTACCCATTTGAATTCTCTTTTAATTTTTCACATCATACTTAAATTGATATGGCTAAACTAGTTATGCCAACTGAATAAATTATCAATATTGATAAACTTCAGGTTTACACCATGACGTATGCAAATATCAATAAACTTCAAGTTTATTACGATATATGTTTTTATATTAAAAAACTTCTACTTTATTGTTGCATATGTTTATTTGTGTAGTACAAATAGGAGAATAAAAAAGGTAGCTTTTCACATACATATTACCCCGCTACAAGTTGTAGTAATAGAAGATATTAAATCTTTCTTTTATTTATAGTCTCAATATTACCAATCGCTTTCACGAATACTTTAGAAACTAAGTAAGTTTCTTTGAGACGTACTACGACACAATACCTTATTGATAATCAATTCTATTTCTCAAAAATAGTATAATTGGCTCTTCCAGGGCTTTTAATTAATTTTGCATTACCACATATTCATCAACATCCATATGTTGAATATCTCTTTCAAGGAAAAAGTTATACCATTATGGTCATGGTCAAAATCATTATAGGCAAGATATGTTGCTTCTATTACTTTTGCCCTGTAATAATCACATTGCCATAATATTTTGGCATAATCACAACTGGTACGTGATCAATGACCATTCATGCCAAAATAGTGAAATTATTTTCTTATTTCATCTCAAACCTCTTTCTAGAGGTTAGTGTGGTATATTCACTACTACTAGTACATTCATATTCTTCCAAGAATAAATATGTATTTATAAATCACATGTTTTCACATTCACATCATGAATGGACCATAATCATCTGTATATGTCACGACCTGAAATTTTCCACCAACGGGACCGTGATGGCACCTAACATTTCACTTACTAGGCAAGCCAACATTAGAGAATCATTAAACCAATTCCTTATTCCCATTCAGTAATTAACAATAATTAACTAAGATGAAATATAATAAGTGTGAAATATCATAAAACTATATTAATTACTACCACCCGGATCTGGAGTCACAATTCACGAGCATTCTAGAATTTGCTACAAGTAATAGTCAGAAAGAAGTATAACTGTCTGAATGAAAGAAATAGTAGAACAAAAAAGATAGACGGGGACTTCAAGGTCTTTGAATGCCGACAGATCTACCTTGAGTCTCCGGACAGTGGACCAATAGCAAAATCTCGATCAACCCGAGCCGGTATCAAAATCTGCACAGAAAGTGCAGAGTGTGGTATCAGTACAATCGACCCCATGTACTGGTAAGTGTCGGGCCTAAAATCGATGAAGTAGTGACGAGGCTAAGGCAAAGCACCTACAAATCAACCTGTACAATTCAATAGTATATATGCAAATAACAGAAATGAAGAACTAAACAGGAAACGTCGGGAGGGGAAACATACCGAGGGGAATAAAAGA
>AWOL01S0093344.1:0-58821 GCA_000715115.1 Nicotiana otophora | reverse complement strand
TTACCATAATGCAATGCATAAATAACAACATGGAGATAGAATAACAAGTACAAACCTTACTTCAACATTTGGTTCCATAATATAAATCTCAACTTTAAAATGAATACTCGATTACCAACAGAAAATCCGTAACCATGATAATGACGATCAATTTAACAACACTAGTATAAACATGTAGCAATTAGGCATAGGAAAGAGACAATATAAGAAAACGGAAAAAACATGGAATACAGGTAAATTGGCGGCGCATAAGTACTCGTCACCTCACATATACGCCGCTCACATGAATTTCACTTAGCAAATAATCTAAGGTTCCTAGTTCCCTCAAGTCAGAGTTAGACACAACACTTACCTCGCTCCGAAGGCCACTTAATTCTCAATCACAGTTTTTCCTTTGGAATTCACTTCCAAGCCACTCGTATCTATTAAAAAATGACTTAATAATATCAAATATTGCTAAAGTAATCAATTATATTGCATAAATTAAAATTTTCAAATTTTTCTCCAAAAAGTCGAAAAATCGACCCCCGGCCCGCTTGGTCAAAACCCGAGGCTCGGACCAAAATTTATTTACCCATTCATCCCCGAGCCCGAATATATAATTGATTTTGGAATCCGACCTCAAATTGAGGTCTAAATCCCCAAATTCTCGAAATTCCTAGTTTCTACCCTAACCCCTAATTCTACCATGCAAACTCTAGATTTTAGGTTGTAAATTTAAGAAATGTAATGGGTAATTGAAAGAAAATAGTTTAGAATCACTTACCAATAATTTGGAGAAGAAATGGCTCTTAAACAATCGCCTCTCACCGTTTGATTTTTGAGAAAATGAAGTTTTGGCTAAAATCCCGTTTTTGGATTCTGTTAAGTGCTGGGCGACAGTGTTCATCGTGTTCGCGAGAGCACTGTCGCATTCACGAAGGGTACTGGCTGCCAAGCCTTCGCGTTCGCGAGACCCAGATCACGTTTGCGATGGTTACTCCCCCCCGGCCTTCGCGTTTGCGAGGCATTGCTCGCGTTCGTGATGAAGAAACGACTGACTCCCCTTCCCAAATGCCTAATCACTACGCGTTCGCGATGGGCTTGTCGCGTTCGCAAAGGGTAACGTCCCCATCGCTGACTCATCAGTTTACTCTTCGCGTTCGCGAGAGGACCTTCGCGAACGCAAAGAAGGACATGCCAGAACCCAGACTCTGCAGAAAAAAAATCAGATTTTCAAAGTCCAAAACATCTCGTGGCCTATCCGAAACTCACCCGAGCCCTCGGGGCTCCAAAACAAACATGCACACAAGTCTAAAAACATCATACAAACTTGCCCGCATGATCAAATTGCTAAAATAACACCTAGAACTACGAAGTTAGCACCAAATCAAATAAAATTCTCAAGAACACTTTAAAATTTCTATTTTCTCAACTGGACGTCCGAATCACGTCAAATCAACTCCGTTTCTCACCAAATTTCACAGACAAGTCTCAAATATCATAATGAACATGTAACGGTCTCCGGAACCAAAATACGGAGCTGGTACTAACAATGCCAAACATCAATCAATTCTTAAAAACTAAAAATTTTCAGACTTTTATTTCATCAAAAATACATAACTTGAGCTAGGGACCTCCGAATTCGATTCCGGGCATACGCCCAGGTCCCATAATTCGATGCGGTCCTACCGGGACCGTCAAAGCATGGATCCGGAACTGTTTACCAAAATTGTTGACCGAAGTCAACTAAAATTAACCTTTAAGGCAAAAATTCTTATTTGCTTTAGTTTTCAACATAAACGCTTTTCGGGAACCTGCCCGGACTGCGCACGCAAATAGAAAAGGGTAAAAATAAGATTATTAAGGCTAAAGAGCGCTGATTCAAGTTCTAAAATATAAGATGACCTTTCGGGTCATCACAGTATATGGTTTACAAAATCTCATGTCAAATCGATGACAAACATTAGGGGTTGGCGTTCAGGCAGTTCGGGTTGAATATGAAATTGCGGTTTGGATTTCTTATTTTCAGATTGAAAAAATTACAATAAAAATCCAATCCAAATAATTTCGGATTGGATCGGAGTATTCTAATATGAGCATTTGCAGTAAGAATATAGTTACTTTCTTTAGGTCAGCAAATACGCCTGGCATGCTTTGCAATATATTGCAGATGAATTATCCTTTTATGAATTTCAAATTCATATTATCTTATTCGAGGATCTATATGTACAAATGATAATTCACTCCATGTAACTTTTTCTCAACTTTTTATCTTGTCTCCCCCTCACGTTAGAAAAACTAACTTGCTTCCTCAACTTTGAAAATCCACCTTTGTGCGTTATGGTTTTAATCAAAATATACATCGCACATCAATAATAATAAGATAGAATTATTTGATGCGTGACCCTGAAATCTCCAATTTTCTTAAGTATCTCAAAAGGCCCAATATACCGAGGGCTCAACTTTCCCTTCTTCCAGAACCTCATCACACCCTTCATTTGGTGAAATTTTGAGCAAAACCTTCTCCCCAACCATGTAAGCAACATAAAGCAATGCTAGTAGCGGTTTAAATAAAATAGAGTAGTGAACATGTAGTACTCAAATTTCGGTTCTATTCCCTTTCAATCCCAACCCATGGCCCCCAACATACATCATTCAAATAATTTCATACCCAACTATACTGATCAGCAAAGTAAAGCATCCGACAAAAGACATTTGAAAATTCAAGGAAGATATGGAGAAGATTAGAATAACACAATAGCAGCAAAGTGAAGAAATGTGAATCAAGGCAATGAGAAAGAGCCATTCAAATATTTTTACCCGCACCCTTCAATTCTTTCCTAGTTTGACGTGTCAGATACTAAAACTAAGCAATCAAAACTAGATTCAAAATTCAACCGACTTAATCTTATCAAACCATGCATATCATAACTTACTTTCCCCATTCTAATATGTAATTATGCACTAACCACTCCACTACTTACCAAATTGTCCTAACAGAGCACTAAAATGATTTGTTTATTCAATATCATAATAAGGCGATTAAATGAAACTTATCACATGAGATCATTAAGCAAAATAACTGAATGCACGTTGATCTTACAAAAAACTTAATCAATTTTTCACCAAAGCACAACTTCAGGATTCAAGCATAATAAAGAATTATGTCTTTCGTTTTGCACGATCAAATTCATTCGTGGACAGAGTATTCAACAAACGAAATTGAGCAAACAAATCCGAGGGTCGATTCACATTAACTAAATAAAATGAAGAAGATAAAAGTAAGAGTGAACCTGATAAGCCAAGTTCTTTTCAATAACGAAGAAAAATCAAGAGGTACAGCAACTCCGATTCCGAAAACTCGACAGAGAAAAACAACAGAAAATTTGATCCAACAACCGCGATCGAGAACTGCAACCTCACTTCAATTGTTTTCCATAATTAAGAATCAAAATCAAAGTTGGAAAGAGGGAATAAAAATATTTTGTATATTGTTTCTCTTTATGAAAACTCAAAATCAAAAGAAGAAAACCGAAAATCTTGTTCTGTTTTCTGATTCTATAAATGGACAGACGACTTCAATTCGAAAAGCAGAGAAAACATAAAGCCATGTGTAAATCCTAAAACTTTCGTCTCTCCCATATTTCTGTTCAGTCCCTGTTGTTGCTCCTCTTCCGTTCTCTGTTTTGGGGGGTTCTCTCAAAATAAAAGGATAAGTTAGGGTTAGGTTATAATTGGGTTTAAATATGGGTATAAGAATTGACATGGGCCATTAGATTGGAAGGTAATTGATGTCTAAGATTAAATATTGCATTAAGTGGAGAGTGGGCTAATGGGTTGGGAAGAATGGACATTTGTCTTGCTGGGCCACTAAAATCCGAAAATGAGTTCGCAATTGGCCCAAATTTAATTCTTTCTCATTGAACAAAAATAAAAATACTACCAAAATATACTAATTAATAGGAGAAGAAGTATTATAAAATTATTTTTGTATTTTTAAACTTACGTTTTTGAAATTAAAATTAAAAGTTGACTGAAATCCTATAAAAATAAAAAATAAGTAAATATTTTAAAATACTACTTTTAAAAGTTATGCAGGTCAAATATTACGTGTTTACATTGTCCCATTTGTCGCTTCAAATTTCTCATCGCTGCTGCTTGGGCCTGCTGGCTAACCATCACTTTCTTCATTATTTCTGTTGTTTGGGCCTGCTGGTCAGCCATCAATTTCTTCATCATTTCCTCAAGGTGACTTGTCGAGTTTGCATGTTGTTCAGCCTGAGGTAGTCTATATTGTTGTTGAGGTGCTTGTGGCCTGTACTGATTTTGAGCACCTTGGTTTTCACCCCAAGAGAAGTTTGGGTAGTTCTTCCAGTTGGGATTGTAAGTGTCCCCATACTGATTTGCCTGGCCTCGATTTGTATTACCAACAAAATATACAGACTCTGGATTCGCTGGGCATTGATTGCTCATGTGACCTTCTTGACAGACTTCACAAATATTTGGACCTGTTGCACTAGCTGAGCTTGTTGCTTGTTAATAACCAAGGTCATCTGATTGACTTGGTTGGTCAATGTGGAAATTTGCGCTGATAATGCCAAGACGACATTTAACTCGAGAACCCCCTGCAGATTTTTACACTGTGTGTCTGCCCATCTCTCCTTGCTAGTTAGGATTGCTTTTGGAGAATTTGTTCAATAACACATATATCTTATCAAAGCTTTTCTCCAACACTTAACCTCCACCTGCAGCATCTACCACAATCTTTGTCTCAGGATATAGCCCTTCTATAAAAATGCGAGCTAACACTTCGTTTGTCTGATTATAATGAGGACAGTCTCTAAGAAGCCCCTTGAACCTCTCCCAAGCTGAGTATAAAGACTCCCCCCGCTTTCTGTTTGAAGGCGACTATATCACTTCTGATCTTTGCAGTTTTTCCTGAAGGGAAGAACCTTGCCAGATCATTCTATGATGTAATAGAATTAGCTGGTTCTGCCTTCAGCTATCGCTTTGCTTCGCCCAATGGAGAGAATGGGAAAAGTGTGAGCCTCACATAGTCTGGGGTGACTCCGTTAGTGATATAAGTATTACTAATCTCCAAGAAATTCAGGATATGTTGTTGTGGATCCTCCTGTGGAAGACCCATAAACTGTCCATTCGTATGAACTAGCTGGATCATGCTTTGTTTCATCTCAAAATGCCTAGTGATTCTTGGCTTCACAATATTGGAGGTGACATTAGCAATGCTGGGCATCACCACCTCCTGAATAACCATATGTTGCTCCTCACACATGTTTACAAGAAACTGAACAAGTGCCTGAAGATTATTTGTGTCCCTTGCTTCCCTCAACCTCCTATGAAATGTTCTCTCAGGTTCAGGGTCAAAGCCTTAAAGTCTGTCCTGGCTTCTGACCCTGTGCATTCAATCAAAGTTCCTGAGATCAGAGCAACAATCAAGTAATGTTACACGTGATGAAATAAACAATTAAAGCGAAAGCTAGAAAGTAGTCAATATTCAAGTCCCCGACAACGGCGCCAAAAAATTGTTGCTCCCAAACGCACACGCAAGTATGCGTGATCGTACAAGTAATAAAATGATTAGTCGATTATCGATCCCACAGAGACTTGTATTAACTACCCACTAAATTCACCAAGATTGTTATTTAGTCGAGCAAATTCGAGTTTAAAAGTGTAATTAGACTAAACAATAATTCTAACTAGTAACTAAATTATCAAGCAGCAAAATGGTCATTGTGTATTCAGTAGAGACAAATATTCTAGGGTTGTGATCGATTCACCAATCTTATTGTGTTGTAGTTAACTCTCCCTTTCATACAATTCACTCATGTTTGTTAATTAATCGAACAATTGCTCTCGTAGTCTTCTCCCAAAGTACTACTCGCCTATTCAAAATAGATTAACATCTATATTCCTATGAAATCAATCTATTAAGACCACAATAATATTACAATATTTAATTAAGCATGGTGACTAGGTATATTCCTATCCTAGCCACAAATTCGCCCCCCTCAGAGTTAAGATCGTGCTCTCTTCAATTCGTCTCTAATCTAAATATGGCTTTTCCAAGCATATCATAGATAGCAAATAGAACCTAACTGTTGGCCAGACAATTAATCAATTAATCACAGAATTGAAGAAATAACTATATATTAGTGAATTGTAATCAAGGTTAAGTAAACATTAAACAACAATATTCATGGCTAAATCATAACCCCAGAACTATGGGTTTTAGCCACTCATGATAGTATCAAAAAAATTCATAAGTGTTGGATAATTAAAAATACTAAGAAAAGATGAAGAAAACTGAGATCTCTTCGCTCCCGAATGTTTTTCGTGTGTAATTTCTCTTCAAAGTGGTGTCTCCCCTCTAAAAATAAGCTTAGTCTTTCCTTTATACGCGTAGGTTAGGTCTAGGGTCGAAATAACCTTGTCTCGGGAAAACTTGGATAAAATCACGTCACCAGCATCCAACCCAACGCCCCACACTGGTCCTGGTGCTGGCCCTAGCGCTGGCTTATGAAACTTTCTGCCAAGGATGCCACAGGTGGCGTGGAGCGCTGCTTGTGGCGCCGAAAATCCAACTTTTTCTTTTTTCGTCCGTTTTTGCTCTAATCTTGCACCTTTTTCCCGTAATTGCTTCCGGATATTTTCTACACATAAAAATCCCTCGAATTAATTTAAATAAACATATTTTACATCCGAAATCTACGAAACACGAGTGAAACTTGAGGCGATATACATATAAATATATATACTTTAAGCTAAATATCAGAGAACAAGCAACATATGCAATTATTATGATATATTGTAACTTATGCAATCCTAAACTAGTTATGCCAACTGGATAAATTATCAATATTGATAAACTTCAGGTTTACACCATGACGTATGCAATTATAAATAAACTCCAAGTTTATTATCATATATTGTAACGACCCGGTTGGTCGTTTTGAGAGAATTAGCCCCGAATCCTTATTTATTGCTTCCTCTATTTCATTCTGTGGTTACGCGACTTGCCCGGAGGTTTGGTTTTTGGTTTCAGAGTGAAATGAGACACATAGTCCTTAAAATGGAAGTTAAAGTCGTAGGAATTGACCACAGTTTCATTTGTGTGAATACAACTCTGGAATAGAGTTTTAACGGTCCCAATAGCTCTGTAGGGTGATTTTGGTCTTAGGAGCGTGTCTGGATGTTGATTTGGAGGTCTGTAGATCATTTCAGCATTAATTGGCGAAAGTTGGAAAATTGGGTAATTTTTGGAAAGTTTGACCGGGAGTGGAATTTTTGATATCGAGGTGGGATTCCGGTTCCGGAAATTAGAGTAGGTCTGTAATGTCAATTTTGACTTGTGTGAAAATTTTGAGGTCAATCGGACTTGATTTGATAGGTTTCGACATCGAATGTAGAAGTTTGAAGTTCTAAACTCTATTAGGCTTGAATCGATACACAATTCATGTTTTTAGCGTTGGTTGATGTAACTTGAAGGGTCGACTAAGTTCGTATATGTTTTAGGACTTCTTCCTATATTCCCACGGGGTCCCGGAGGCCCCGGGTGTGATTCAGATTGAATCTGGAACAAAATTTGGACTTGTGAAAATGCTGAAGCTCCCAGCTTCTAGTGTTATCGCACTTGCGGTAGGGTTGGCCGCATGCAGACTAGCAAAAGCGAGCATTTGGCCATATGTGCGAAGGTGGATTGGCCTAGCTGCTATCGTAGGTGCGAGGTGACGGCCGCATCTACGGTTCGATCGTAGAAGTGGTAAGGCTGGCTTGGGCTAGGGTCACAGAAGCGGAAGGTTCTCCTCAAAAGCAGGCTCACAGGTGCGAACCCTTGTCCGCAAAAGCGGAAATCCTAGCCATAAGTAGAATTCGCACCTGCGATGGTTTTTCCGCAGGTGCGGCATCGCAAGTGCGACTGAGGCCTTGCAGAAGCGACTTCACTAGGCAGAAAATACCTAATTTTGAGGGTTTGAGATCATTTTGATTTTTCGACCTAGAGAGCTCGGTTTGTGGCAATTTTAAAGAGATTTGCAAGGAAATCATTGGTGTAAGAAATTTTCACTCGGTTTTGCCTATATTACACGAATCTATTGTTGTTTTCATCATTTAATTTGTGTTCTTAGTTAGAAATTTGAGGAAAAATTGGGAAAACTTCTTAGGCTAAAATTTGGGGATTTGAAAGGCGATTTGAGGTCGGATTTGAGTAATTCTGGTACAGTTGGACTCGATATCGAATGGGTGTTAGGCTTTTATAATTTTGGTCGGTTTTTGAGACGTAGTCCCGGGTCGACTTTCAGATTATAAATTTCTGTCTTTCTATTCTCTCACAGATGGTGAGGACACGTACAGCTAGATCAGATGACTCGACACCCGCACCCCCTGCTAGAGCCGTGTGAGGCCGGGGCTGTGGTAGAGGCCGAGGATTTCCACATTGTGCATCCAGAGAACCCGCACGAGATATTACAGAGGAGCCACCAGTAGCTCCAGTTGGAAGGCAGGCACCTGAGACACCTGTTACTGCACCAGCCTTCCCGGAGACTCGCTCAGTTTCTGAGCATGTTCAACACATTGGCTCAGGAAGGGTTGATACCACTTGCTCCTGCCACATCTCAGGCCGAGGGAAGAGCACATAATCTCGTCGCCCGTACACCAAAGCAGTGGGTCCAGGTTGACCAGGTTCCTGAGGTCATACCGATGCAGCCGGTAGCTCCAATTTAGCCTGAGGTTAGGGCGACAGTTTTTGAGGGGGAGCAGCTCAGGCTCAGGCTCGAGAGGTATAAAAAGTACCACCCTCTTACTTTCAATGGCTTGGCATCAAAGGATGACGAAGGTTTTCTTGAGGAGTGCCACTGTATCCTCCGTACTATGGGTGTTGCGGAGTCTAGTGGGGTTTCTTTCACTATATTCAAGCTTAGAGGAGCAACCTATCTATGGTGGCGAGCATACCAGTTGGGTAGTCTGGCCGAGGCAGCTTTACTAACTTGGACTCAGTTCTCAGATATGTTCTTGATGGAGTATGTCCCCTTGAGTCTCAAAGTTGTATGGTGTGCATAGTCTGAGCAGTTACGCTAGGGTTCTACGACCGTGTCCGGTTCAGTGATTTGGCCAGGCATGCGTAAGCCTTGTTTGATACTGTTTGGGAGCGGGTTCATCAATTTACTGAAGGGCTCAACCCCTGTATCAGATTTAGCATGGTCCGAGAGTTGGAGATGGACATCGCATACCAGCAGGTAGTGGGGATTTCTAGGAGATTGGAGGGTATATTGACTCGGGTGAGGGAGGAGAGTGTGACACATATAGTGGTACTCGTGCCCCGGCTGCAACTCGTCAGGGTAGGGGTTGTATGGGTCACCCTGTTGATTCAGCACTTCCAACCGCCAGCGGTGCTCTGGCCATTCCTAGGCCCCAGGCTCCCTATTATGCACCGCCATTGTGTAGTGTACCTCCTGCATGGGGTGCTTTCAGCGGTCAGTCCAGCCGATCAGGCCCGAGCCAGTCACAACATCCACATCATCCGAGAGCTTATTTTGAGTGTGGTGACACTCGTTATGTGGTAAGGGATTGCCCTAGACTCAGGAGGGGTGCACCTCCACAGACCACTCAAGCATCGCGTGCTCCACCAGGTCCTTAGGCTATGGTTACAGCACCAGCTACCACTCCACCTGCACAAGCAACTCAAGGTGGAGGTTGGATAGGTAGAAGTCGCTCTAGAGGGGGAGGCCAGGCTAGATATTATGCCATTCCTGTTAGGACGGAGGTAGTTGCATTCGATTCTGTCATCACAAGTATTGTTCCGGTTTGTCATAGAGATGCATCCATCTTATTTGATCCAGTCTCCATTTATTCATATGTGTCATCTTATTTTGCTCCGTATTTGGTGGTATCCCGTGATTCTTTAAGTTCTCATGTCTATGTATCTACACATGTGAGTGATTTTATTGTTGTTGTTCGTGTGTATCGGTCGTGTTTGGTTGTTCTTAGTGGTTTTGAGATCAGAGATGATTTATTGTTGCTTAGTATGGTGCATTTCATTGTTATTTTGGGCATGGACTCGTTGTTGCCCTATTATGCTATCCTTGATTGCCACACCGAGACAGTGACGTTGGCTATGCTAGGTCTACTGCGAGTAGAGTGTAGAGGTATCTTAGATCATGTTCCTAGCAGGGTTGTTTTATTTCTAAAGGCTCAACGGATGGTTGAGGAGGGGTGTGATGCCTATCTGGAATATGTGAGGAATGTTAGTGCTGACACTCCTACCATCGAGTCAGTTCTGGTAGTGAGGGATTATCCAGACTTATTTTTGGCGGATATTCCGGGCATGCCGCCCTATAGAGATATTGACTTTGGTATTGATTTGTTACTGGACACACAACCTATTTCTATTCTACCCTATCATATGGACCTAACAGAGTTGAAGGATTTAAAGGACCAGTTGTAAGAGTTGCTCGGTAAGGGCTTCATTCGGTCCAGTGTGTCGCATTGGGTGCTCCTGTCTTGTTTGTAAAGAAGAAGGATGGTTTTATGAGAATGTGTATTGATTATCACTAGTTGAACAAGGTTACAGTGAAGAACATATATCCATTGCCACATATTGATGACCTATTTAATTATCTTCAGGGTGACAGAGTGTTCTCTAAGATCGGCTTACATTTATGCTATCATCGGTTGAAGATTCGGAAGTCAGATATCCCGTAGACTGCTTTCAGAACTCGGCATGGTCATTATGAGTTCCTTATGATGTCGTTTTGGCTGACCAACGCCCTATCAACATTCATGCACTTGATGAACAATTTATTTCAGCCCTATCTTGACTCGTTCGTCATTGTGTTTCCTGATGACATTCTAGTGCATTCCCGGAGTCGGGAGGATCATGAGTAGCACCCGAGGACTGTGCTTCAGACCTTGTGAGAAAAGAAGTTATATGCAAAATTTTTGAAGTGTGAATTCTGGCTAGATTCAGTGGCATTTTTGGGCCATGTAGTATCGAGGTAGGGGAGCAAGGTAGATCCAAAAAAAGATTGAAGCATTGCAGAGTTGGCCCTGACCGTCCTCACCTACGAAGATCCAGAGCTTTCTTGGCTTGGCGGGGTATTAGTGTCGATTTGTAGAGGGTTTCTCGTCTATTGCAGCACCTATGACCATATTGATCCAGAGGGGTGCTCCGTTCAGGTGGACCGAGGAGTGTGAGGAGATCTTTCAAAAGCTCAAAACTGCTTTGACTACAGCCCCAGTGTTGGTGTTGCCTACAGGTTCAGGGTCCTATATGGTGTATTGTGACGCGTCGCGCATTGGTCTCGACATGGTGTTAATGCAGGGCGGTAGGGTGATTGCCTACGCGCCTAGACATCTGAAGGTGCATGAGAAGAACTATATTGTCCACGACCTCGAGTTAGCAGCTATTGTTCATGCCTTGAAGATCTGGCGGCACTATTTGTTTGGTGTCCCTTGTGAGGTCTACACCGATCACTGAAGTCTACAATATCTTTTTAAATAGAAGGATCTAAACTTGCAGGAACCGAGATGGTTAGAGCTGCTTAAGGATTATGACATCACTATTCTCTATCATCCCGGGAAGACCAATGTGGTGGCCGATGCCTTGAGTCGCAAGGCGGAGAGTTTGGGCAGTTTAGCATATCTACTAGTAGCAGAGAGGCTTTTGTCCTTGGATGTTCAAGCCTTGGCTCACTAGTTTGTCAGATTGGATGTTTTCGAGCCGAGCAGAGTTTTGGCTTGTGTGGTTTCTCAGTTTTCTTTCTATAATCATATCAGAAAGCGTCAGTATGATGAACCCCATCTGCTTGTCCTTAAAGACACTATGTGTGCCCATTGTAGATGGTTTGCATGAGTTGATTCTCCAAGAGGCTTATAATTCGCGGTACTCCATTCATCCAGGTGTCGCGAAGATCTATCAGGATTTGAGGCAGCACTATTAGTGGAGGCGGATGGAGAAGGATATAGTGGACTATGTAGCCCGGTGCCTAACTTTTCAGCAGGTGAAGTATGAGCATAAGCGACCAGGTGGATTGTTTCAGAAGCTAGAGATTCCGGAGTGAAAATGGGAGCGGATCACTATGGATTTCGTTGTTGGGTTCCCACGGACTCAGAGGAAGTTCGATCCAGCTTGGGTGATTATGGATAGATTGACTTAAGTCAACTCATTTCATTCATGTAGTTACTACTTACTCTTCGAAGCAGTTGGCTTAGGTTTACATTCACGAGATTATTAGGCTTCACGGCGTGCTGATATCTATCATCTTTGACCGGTGTACGCAGTTTACATCGTGGTCCTAGAGAGCCATACAATATGAGTTGGGTACTCGGGTGGAGTTGAGTACAACATTTCACCCTCAGATAGACGGATAGTCTGAGCGCACTATTCATATATTGGAGGATATGCTTTGCACGTGTGTGATAGACTTTGGGGGTTCTTGGGATTAGTTCTTGCCATTTGCGAAGTTTGCCTACAACAACAGTTATCAGGCGAGCATTTAGATGGCCCCGTATCAGGCTTTGTATTATAGACAATGTTGGTCTCCAGTGGGTTGGTTCGAGCCGGGCGGGGCTAGGCTATTGGGTACATATTTGGTTCAGGATGCATTGGAAAAGGTCAAATTGATTCAGGATCGACTTCGTACTGCCCAATCCAGAAAGGAGAGTTATGTAGATCAGAAGGTTCATGACATTGCATTTATTTTTGGGGATCGGGTCTTGCTCCGAGTTTCGCCCATGAAGGGTATTATGAGGTTTGGGAGGAAGGGCAAGTTGAGCCCTAGGTATATCGGGACTTTTGATATTCTTGATAGGGTTGGAAAGGTTGCTTACAGACTTGTACTACCACCTAGTCTCTCTGTAGTTCATCTAGTGTTCCATGTTTCCATGCTCCAGAAGTATCACGGCGATCCATCTCATGTGTTAGACTTCAGCTCAGTCCAGTTGGACAAGGATGTATTTTATATTGAGGAGTAGGTGGCCATTTTGGATAGGCGGGTTCAAAGTTGAGATTAAAAACAATCCCTTCAGTGAAGGTTCTGTGGAGGGCTCATCTGGTCGAGGAGGCGACTTGGGAGACCGAGCATGATATTCGTAGCCATTATCCTCATCTTTTTACCACTTCAGGTATGTCTCTATACTCGTTCGAGGACGAACGTTTGTTTTAAGTGGGGGGATGTAATGACCCGACCGGCCTTTTTGAGAGAATTAGCCCCGAACCCCTATTTATTGCTTACTCTATTTCATTCTGTGGTTATGTGACTTGCCGGGAGGTTTGGTTTCTGGTTTCGAGTGAAATGGGACACTTAGTCCCTAAAATTGAAGTTTAGGTCGTAGGAATTGACCTAAACCAGGAGTTAACTTTTTGATATCGAGGTCAGATTCCGGTTCCGAAAATTGGAATACGTCCGTAATGTCAATTGTGACTTGTGTGCAAATTTTGAGGTCAATTGGACTTTTGATAGGTTTTGACATCGGATGTAGAATTTTGAAGTTCTAAAGTTTATTAGGCTTAAATCGACACGCAATTCGTGTGTTTAGCATTGCTTGATGTGACTTGAAGGCTCGACTAAGTTCGTATGATGTTTTAGGATTTATTGGTATATTTGTACGGTATTCCGGAGGCCCCGGTTGTGATTCGAATTGAATCCAGAATAAATTTTGGACTTGTGAAAANTAGAAAATCATTTTCACCCAATGTAAAATGCATAATCTGTAGTTTCAAAATGATATTTGACTTGTGAAAATGCTGAAGCTCCCAGCTTCTGGTGTCATCGCACCTGCGGTGGGGTTGGCCGCAGGTGCGGACTCGCACAAGCGAGTATTTGGCCACAGGTGTGAAGCTGGTTTGGCCCAGCTGGGATCGCAGGTGCGAGATGAGGGCCGCATCTGTGTGTCCGCAGATGTGGAGGTTCGATTGCAAAAGCGGTAAGGCTGACCTGGGCTATGGTCACGGAAGTGGAAGGTTCGCCGCAGAAGTGGGCTCGTAGGTGCAAGCCCTGGTCCTCAGAAGCGGAAATCCTGACCATAAGTAGAATCCGCACTTGCGATGATTTTTTCGCATGTGGGGCATCGCAGGTGCGACTGAGGCCTCGCAGAAGCGACTTCACTAGGAAGAAAAGGCCTAATTTTGAGTGTTTGATCTCACTTTAATTTGTGGACCTAGAGAGCCAGTTTGTGGCGATAGTTTGAAAGATTTGCAAGGAACTCATTGGGGTGAGAAATTCTCCCTCGGTTTTGGAAATATTACACGAATCTATTGTTGTTTTCATCATTTAATTAGTGTTATTAGTTGGAAATTTGAGGAACAATTTGGGAAAACTTCTTAGGCTAAAATTTGGGGATTTGGAAGGTGATTTGAGGTCGGATTTGAGTAATTCTTGTATGGTTGGACTCGATATCAAATGGGTGTTCGGGTTCTATAATTTTGGTCGGGTTCCGAGACATGGGCCTGCTAAAGTCGTAGATTTATTATTTAAATTACTTTCTTATAGTTATATTTATAGTATGTGATTGTTTTGGCTAGATTTGAGCTGACCGGAGTTGGAAAACTGAGATAAAGTTCTTCTTATTGATTGATTGAGCGAGGTTTGAGGTAAGTGACTTGCCTAACCTTGTGTGGGGAAAATTCCCCTTAGGATTTGGTACTTTTATGGTAAATTGCAATATGTTTAGGCCGTCTAGGCGAGGTGATGAGTGCGTACTCGGGCTAAATATTGAAATCTATTTTTTCCTAAATAGTTCCTTTTATTTCCTTAATTGAGTTACTCTAGCACGTGTAGTCGTCATGTTTAGCTTAATATCACATGTCTACGTGTCTTGTCTCTTACTTTCAATTTGTGCAATATGCTTAATTGAATTACCCATTTCCCTGATTTTGTATTCAATCTTTAACTATAGGATTCCTTGTTGTAATTTCATTGTTCCATTGGTTATGGGTTGCATATTTACTTTTGGGACTACGAGGCGGTATCTCGCGAGTGCCCTTGTTGCATATTTACTTTTGGAACTACGAGGCGGAACCTCAGGAGCACCCCTGTTGTGTATTTACTTTTGGTACTATGAGGCGGTACCTCAGAAGCACCCCTGTTGTTTACCTCTATTTGTTGTGTTATTGTTTCTTAACTTGTAAGAATCTTGTTTTTCCTCACGTGTTGTAGTTGTCTTCTTTTATCCCGTGTTGTTATATTTCTATAAATTCTCATTGTTCACTTCTCAGTCATTTCATTATATTATTATATCTTCTGCCTTGCTTCCTATTATTTTCAGTAGGGTCCTGACCTGACCTCGTCTCTACTCTACTGAGGTTAGGCTTGGCACTTACTGGGTACCATTGTGGTGTACTCATATTACACTTCTGCATATCTTTTTGTGCAGATCCAGGTACTGCCTACCAGACCAGGTACGAGTGAGCTAGCTCGTACGTGGAGACTTCAAGGTACATCTGCCAGCGTCCGCAGACCTCGGAGTCCCCCTCTATCTTTATTATGTTATTGTTTCTCATTCCTCATTGGACTCTGATGTATAGAGATATTTAGTATTTTTTTCTCTAGAGCTTGTGACTTATTTCTACCGGGTTTTGGGTGTTGTAATTATTCTGAATCACAATTCTTATTTATTTCAGATGTTGAGGTTGAGTTTCAACTTTATATTCAGTTATTCCGCATAATATTTAGGCTTACCTAGTCTTTGAGACTAGGTGCCGTCACGACATCCTACGGAGGGAAATTGGGGTCGTGACATATATATTTTTATATCAATAAACTTCTACTTTATTGTTGCATACTTCTATTTATGTAGTGTAAATAGGAGAATAAAGCAGGTAGCTTTTCACATACATATTAGCCCGCCACAAGTTGTAGTAATAGAAGATATTAAATTTTTCCATTATTTATAGTCTCAATATAACCAACCGCTTTCACGAACACTTTAGAAACTAAATAAGTTTCTTTGAGACGTACTACGACACAATACCTTACTGATAATCAATTCTATTTCTCCAAAATAGTATAATTGGCTCTTCCAGAGCTTTCAATTAATTTTGCACTACCACATATTCATCGACATCCATATGTTCAATATCTCTTTCAAGGAAAAAGTTATACCATTTTGGTCATGGTCAAAATCATTATAGGCAAGATATGTTGCTTCTATTACTTTTGCCCTGTAATAGTCACATTGCCATAATATTTTGGCATAATCACAATAGGTACGCGATCAATGACCATTGATGCCATAATAGTGAAATTATTTTCTTATTTCATCCCAAATCTTTCTAGAGGTTAGTGTGGTATATTCACTACCACTAGCACATTCATATTCTTCCAAGAATGAATATGTATTCATAAATCACATGTTGTCATATTCACATCATGAATGGACCATAATCATCTATATATGCTTTACAAAATCTCATGTCAAATCGATGACAAATATTAGGGGTGCGCGTTCGGGCAGTTCGGGTTAAATATGAAATTGTGGTTTAGATATTTGTTTTTCAGATTGAAGAAATTATAATCCAAATCCAATGCAAATAATTTTGGATTGGATCAGATTATTCTAATAAGAGCATTTTCAGTGAGAATATATTTAGTTTGTTTGGGTTAGCAAATACGCTTGACATGTTTTGCAATATATTACAGATGAATTATCTTTTTATGAACTTAAAATTCATATTATCTTATTCGAGGATCTATATGTACAAATGATACACTCCATGTAACTTTTACTCAACTGTTTATCTTGTCTCATCCTCATGTTAGAAAAACTAACTTGCTTTCTCAACTTTGGAAACCCACCTTTGTACGTTGTGGTATTAATCAAAAGTTACATCGCACATCAATAATAATAAGAAGATGGAATTATTTGATTCCTGACCCTGAACTACTTGTGAGGGGAGAATGTAATACACTTTCGTATATAACGTATATCAAATTGATATAGATAACTTTGTTCTCATATATAATAGTTTAACTATTAAGTGGAGGCACTCAATAATCATTTTGCTAAACCAACTGTGATGTAAACCAACTTATCAAGATAAATTGTCTTGAATAGAAAATATGGAAATTATGCTCAAAATTATATTATTGATCAAGTTACCTCGCAAACACCATGTTGAGAGTTAATAATAATCGTACATGTAACCATCTCATAGATGCATCTTATGTGGTATACCTGGCAGGTGAATGGGCCCATATTCACTTTTGATATTTGGGTAAGGACTCTTAACTCGATTTTGATTAATTGCCACTAATCTATCATTAATTTCTTCATTTAATTAATGATTTGGGTTGATACATTGGGGGGGGGAGGTGTAAAGTTCTTAGACCGAATTTTAAGGTTTTGATCGAGGTTTTGGTATCGGATTCAAGTAAATTTGGTATGGGTGGGCTCGTTGTTGAACGGGTGTTTGAATTTTGTGACTTTTACCCAATTCCGAGACATGGACCCAGATCGACTTTTTGGGGTGATTTTCTAATTCCTTGTTAAAGTCATAATTTCATTATTTAGATTAGTTTCTTATAGTTATATTTATAGTATGTAATTGCTTTTGGCAAGATTTGGGCTGTTCAGAGTCAAAAAATCTAGGGAAAGGCATTCATATTGATTTATTGAGCGAGATTTGAGGTAAGTGACTTGTCTAACCTTGTGTGGGGTAAATTTCCCTTTTGATTTGGTACTGTTATGATAAATTGCAATACGTGAAAGCCGTGTACGCGAGGTGACGAGTGCATACTCGGGCTAAATATTCAAAATCCGATTTTTGCTAAATAGTTCCTTTTTATTTCCTTAATTGAGTTACTCTAGCAGGTGTAGTCATCATGTTTAGCCTAATGTCACATATCTACGTGTCTTATCTCTAACCTGCAATTTGTGCAACAAGCTTAGTTGAATTACATGTCTCCTTGATTTTGTATTCAGTCTTTAACTGTAGGGTTCCTTGATGTAATTTCATTGTCCCATTGGTTATGTGTTGTATATTTACTTTTGGGACTACGAGGCGATACCTCGGAAGCGCCCCTGTTGTGTATTTACTTTTGGGGCTACGAACGGTACCTCAGGAGCGTCCCTATTGCATATTTACCTTTGGGACTATGAGGTGGTACCTCGGGAGCTCCCATGTTGCATATTTACTTTTGGGACTCGGGAGCGCCCCTGTTGTTTACCTTTAATAGTTGTATTATTGTTGTTTCTTAACTTGTAAGAATCTTGTTTTCCTCACGTGTTGTAGTTATATTCTTGAATCACGTGTCGTTATCTTCTGTAAATTTTTACTGTTCAATTCTCATTCATTTCATTATACTATTATATCTTCTGCCTTGTTTCCTATTATTTCCAAGAGGGCCCTGACCTGACCTCGTAACTACTCTACTGAGGTTAGGCTTGGCACTTACTGGGTACCGTTGTGATGTACTCATACTACGCTTCTGCACAACGTTTTGTGTAGATCCAGGTACTGCTTATCAGACCAAGTACCAGTGAGCTAGCCCATACGTGGAGACTTCAAGGTACATCTGCCAGCATCCGCAGACGTCGGAGTCCCCCTCTATCTTTATTATGTTATTTTCCTCATTCCTTATTAGGCTCTGTTGTATAGGGATATTTAGTATTTTTCTCTTTAGAGCTTGTGACTTATTTCTATCGAGTATTAGGAGTGGTAGAAAGTTTTTATCGCAGTTTTATTATTTCAGATGATGAGGTTTGATTTTCAGCTTATATTTAGTTATTATGCATTATTATTAGGCTTACCTAGTCTTAAAGACTAGGTGCCATCACGATATCCCACGGAGGAAAATTGGGGTCGTGACATGTTGGTATCAGAGCACTAGGTTTATAGGTGTTATAAGTCACAAGCAGGTTTAGTAGAGTCTTACGAATCGGTACGGAAATATTTGTACTTATCTTCAGGAGGTTATGGAGCTGTTAGGAAAAGCTTCACTTCTTTGATTCCTTATCGTGCGAGATTTTGAGTTCGAATTCTAAATTTCTCTTTCTTTTCTCTCACAAATGGTGATGAGACGTATAGTTGGATCAGATGACCAGACACTTGTGCCAGCGCTAGAGCTGTGAGAGGCCGGGGCTGGGGTAGAGGCCAAAGATGTCCACATGGTGTAGCCAGAGAACCCGCACGAGATACGACAGAGGAGCCACCAAGATCTCCAATTGTTGGACATACACCTGAGATGCCTGTTACTGCACCAGCCTTCCAGCAGACTCTCTCCCAGTTTCTGAGCATGTTTAACACGTTGGCTCAGGCAAGGTTGATACCATTTGCTCTTGCCATATCTCAGGACGTGGGAGGAGCATAGACTCTCGTCGCCCGTACCCTAGAGCAGCAGATCGAGGTTGACCAGGTTCCTTAGGTCATACTGATGCAGGCGGTAGCTCCAGTTCAGCCCGAGGTTAGGAAAGCAGTTTCTGAGGGGGAGAATCTCAGGCTCGAGAGATACAAGAAGTACCACTCCTACTTTTATTGGCTTGGCGTCAGAGGATGCTAAGGGTTTTCTTGAGGAGTGCCACTGTATCCTCCATACTATGGGTATTGCGAAGTCTAGTGGGGTTTCTTTCACTACGTTCCTGCTTAGAGGAGCGGCCTATCAGTGGTGGCGAGCATACAAGTTGGGTAGTCCGGCCGAGGAAGCTTCACTCACTTGGACTCAGTTCTCAGATATGTTCTTGAGGGAGTATGTCCCCCAGAATCTTAGAGATGCATGGCACGCAGAGTTTGAGCTGTTGAGCCAGGGTTCTATGACCGTGTCAAAGTATTCGGTCTGGTTCAGTGATTTGGCCAGGCATGCACCATCCTTGGCTGCTACTATTCGGGAGCGGGTTTGTCGATTTATTGAGGGGCTCAACCCTAGTATTATATTTAGCATGGCCTGAGAGTTGGAGATGGACATTGCATACATGCATCGAATGGGGAGTGCTAGGAGATTGGCGAGTATGTTGACTCGGGATAGGGAATAGAGAGAGGCTAAGAGGTCTTGAGAGTTTGGCACATATAGTGGTACTCGTGCCCCAGTTGCAGATCGTTAGGATAGGAGCTATGTGTGTCGCCCTATTTATTCAGCACTTCCAACTGCCAGCGGTGCTCTAGCCACTCCTAGGCCCCAGGCTCCCTATTATGCACCGCCATTGTCTAGTGTACCTCGTGCATGGGGTGCTTTCAGTGGTCAGTCCAGAAGTTCAAGCCCGAACCATTCGCGGTAGCCACGTCCTCTGAGAGCTTGTTTTGAGTGTGGTGACACTCGTCATGTGGTGAGGGATTGCCCCAGACTCAAGAGGGGTGAACCTCCACAGACTAATTAGGAACCGCGTGCTCCACCGGGTCCTCAGGCTATGGTTACAGCACCAGCTACCACTATACCTACACAGCCAGCTAGAGGTGGAGGTCGAGCAGGTAGAGGTCACCCTAGAGGTGGAGGCCAGTCCAGATATTATGACCTTCCTGCTAGGATGGAGGCAGTTGCATCCAATTCTGTCATCACAGGTATTGTTCTGGTATGTCATAAAGATGCATCAGTCTTATTTTGACCCAGGCTCCACTTATTCTTATGTATCATCTTAATTTGCCCCACATTTGGGTGTATCCCATGATTCTTTGAGTTCTCCTGTCCATGAGTCTACACCCGTGGTTGATTCAATTATTGTTGACCGTGTGTATCGGTCGTGTTTATTTGTTCTTACTAGTTTTGCGACCAGAGCCGATTTATTGTTGCTTAGTATAGCGAATTTAGATATTATTTTGGGCATGGACTGGTTGTTGCTCTATCACACTATCCTTGATTTTCACGCCAAGACGGTGACATTGGTTATGCCAGGTCTACCGTGACTAGATTAGAGAGGTACCTTAAATTATGTTCCTAGCAGGGTTGTCTCATTTCAAAAGGCTCAGGGATGGTTGAGAAGGGGTGTGATGCGTATCTGGCATATGTGAGGGATGTTAGTGCTGACACTCCTACCATCGAGTTAGTTCCGGTAGTGAGGGATTATCGAGACGTATTTACGGCGGATCTTCCGGGCATGCCGCCCGATAGAGATTATGAGTTCCTCGTGATGTATTTTGGGCTGACCAACGCCCCAACAGTATTCATGCACATGATGAACAATGTATTTCAGCCATATCTTGCTCTTTCATAATTGTGTTTATTGACGACATTCTGGTATATTCCTGGAGTCGGGAGGATCATGAGCAGCACCTGAGGACTGTGCTTCAGACCTTGAGAGAATGGAAGCTATATACAAAATTTTTGAAGTGTGAATTCTGGCTAGATTCAGTGGAAATTTTGGGTCATGTAGTATCGAGTGAGGGGATCAAAGGTAGACCCGAAGAAGATTGAAGTAGTGCAGAGTTGGACTAGACCGTCCTCAGCTACGGAGATCCGGACTTTTCTTGGCTTGGCGGTGTATTACCATCGATTTGTAGAGGGTTTCTCGTCTATTGCAGCACCTATTACCAGATTGACCGAGAAGGGTGCTCTGATCAGGTAGACTGAGGAGTGTGAGGAGAGCTTTCAAAAGCTCAAGACTACTTTGACTACAGTCCCGGTATTGGTATTGCCTACTGGTTCGGGGTCCTATACGGTCTATTGTGATGCGTCATGCATTGGTCTCGGCACGGTGTTGATGCAGGACGGTAGGGTGATTGCCTACGCGTCAAGACAGTTGAAGGTGCATGAGAAGAACTACCCTGTCCACAACCTCGAGTTAGTAGCTATTGTTCATGCTTTAAAGATCCGGCGGCACAAATTGTATAGTGTCCTTTGTGAGGTCTACACCGATCACCGGAGTCTACAATATCTGTTTAAATAGAAGGATCTTAACTTGCGGCAACGGAGATGGTTGGATCTGATTAAGGATTATGACATCATCTCGGGTAGGTCAATGTGGTGGCCGATGCCTTGAGTCACAAGACTGAGAGTTTGGGCAGTTTAGCATATCTACCAGTAGCAGAGAGGCCTTTAGCCTTGGATGTTCAGGCCTTGGCCAACCATTTCGTTGGATTGGATATTTCTGAGCTGAGTCGAGTTTTGGCTTGCGTGGTTTCTTAGTCTTTTCTTTATGATCGTATCAGAGAGCGTCAACATGGTGACCCCCATCTACTTGTTCTTAAGGATACAATTCAGCACGGTGATGCCAAGGAGGTCACTATTAGAGATAACGGTGTATTACGGATGCATGGTAGGCTATGTGTGCCCAATGTAGATGGTTTGCGTGAGTTGATTCTATAGGAGGCTCACAGTTCGCGGTACTCCATTCATCCAGGTGCCACGAAGATGTATCAGGACTTGCAGTAGTAATATTGGTGGAGGCAGATGAAGAAAGACTTAGTGGAGTATGTAGCTCGGTGCCTAAACTGTCAGCTAGTGAAGTATGAGCATCAACGACCAGGTGGATTACTTTAGAAGCTAGAGATTCCGAAGTGGAAATGCGAGCGGACCACTATGGATTTCATTGTTGGGCTCCCACAGACTCAGAGAAAGTTCGATGCAGTTTGGGTGATTATGGATAGATTGACCAAGTCAGCTCATTTCATTTTTGTAGTTACTACTTACTCTTCGGAGCAGCTGGCTTAGATTTACATTAGCGAGACTGTCAGGCTTCATGGTGTGCCGGTATCTATCATCTCTGACCGGGGTACGCAGTTCTGGAGAGACATACAACATGAGTTGGGTACTCGGGTGGAGTTGAATACAACATTTCACCCTCAGACAGACGGACATTCCGAGCGCACTGTTTAGTTATTTGAGGATATGTGTCGTGCATGTGTGATGGATTTTGGGGGTTCTTAGGATCAGTTCTTGTCACTTGAGGAGTTTTCCTACAACAACAATTATCAGGCGAGCATTCAGATGGCACTGTATGAGGCTCTATATGGTAGGCAATGCCGGTCCCCGATGGGTTAGTTTCAGCTGGGTGAGTCTACGTTATTGGGTACATACTTGGTTTAGGATGCTTTGGAAAAGGTTAAATTGATTAAGGATCGACTTCGTACAGCCCAATCCGGGTAGAAGAGTTATGCAGATTGAAAGGTTCATGACATTGCGTTCACGGTTGGGGAGTGGTTCTTGCTCCGGGTTTCACCCATGAAGGGTATTATGAGGTTCGGGAGAAAGGGCAAGTTGAGCCCTAGGTATATCGAGCCTTTTGATATTCTTAAGAGGGTTGGATGGATGGCTTACAAACTTGCACTACCACCAAGTCTCTCTGTAGTTCATCCAATATTCCATGCTTCCATGCTCCGGAAGTATCATGGCGATCCGTCTCATGTGTTAGACTTCAGCTCAGTCCAGTTGAACAAGGATCTATCTTATGTCGAGGAGCCGATGGCCATTTTGGACAGGCAAGTTCGAAAGTTGAGGTCAAAGAACATCTCTTCAGTGAAGGTTCAGTGGAGGGGTCATCCGGTCGAGGAGGCGACTTGGGAGACCGAGCATGATATGCGCAACCGTTATCCTTGTATTTTTACCACTTCAGGTATGTCTCTATGCTCGTTCGAGGACGAACATGTGTTTTAAGATGGGGAGGATGTAACGACGCGACCGATCATTTTGAGAGTATTAGACCTGAACCCTTATTTATTTCTCCATCTATTTCATTTTGTGGTTATGTGACTTGCCGTGATGCTTGGTGTCGGGTTTAGGAGAGTTTCAGAGTGGAATATGACCCATAGTCCGTAGATTTGGAAGCTTAAGTTCTAGGAATTTACCGTAGTTTGAATTGTAGGAAGACGACTCCGTAATGGAGTTTCGACGGTTCTTGTAGCTCCGTAGGGCGATTTTGGTCATAGGAGCGTGTCCGGATATTAATTTGGAGGTCCGTAGGTCATTTTAGCATTAATTAGCGAAAGTTGGAAAATTGGATGATTTTTGGAAAGTTTGACCGGGCGTGGATTTTTGGAATGTGCAATTCATTTTTTTAGCATTGTTTGATGTGATTTGAAGGCACGACTAAGTTTGTATGATATATTAAGACTTGTTGGTATATTCGAACTGGGCCTCGGGTGTGATTCGGATTGAATCCGGAATAATATTGGACTTGTGGGAAGGCTGAAGCATTTCTATATCTAGTGCAATCGCACCTGCACACTTTGAGCGGCAAAAGCGGCCATCGATCCACAGAGGCGGTTGTGGCCTGCCCAGTTGGGACAACAGATGCAGTCAGAGTTCCACAGAAGCGGACTCGCACATGCGATTAGGGAAGCGTAGAAGCGAAAAGGCCAGGAAGGCCTAATGATCGCAGAAGTGGACTTAGTCCGCAGGAGCGCGTGCACAAAAGCGCTGCTATGTCGTAGGAACGGAAGCGTAAATGCGCATTGTGGTCCGCAGAAGCGGAAGTTGCTGGGCTAAGTGAGAACCGCACATGCGATATGAATTCCGCAGGTGCGGAGCCGCAGATTCGGTTGTGGGTTCGCAGGTGTGAATTCACTAGGCAGAAAGCCTAGGTTTGAGGGTTTGATTTCATTCTCCATTTTTGGACCTAGAGAGCTCAGATTGAGGCGAAAGTTTGAGGGATTTTTAGAGAAAACATTTGGGTGAGGTTTCTTGACTCGTTTTTAATTAATTTCTACTAATCTATCATTAATTTCTTCATTTAATAAAGGATTTGGGTTGAGAAATTGGGGAAAAAGGTGTAAAGTTCTTAGACCAAATTTTAAGGTTTTGATCGAGGTTTTGGTATCGAATTTGAGTAATTGTGGTATTGGTGGACTCGTGGTTGAATGGGTGCTCGAATTTTATGACTTTTACATGATTTCGAGACGTGGGTTCGGGTCGACTTTTTGGGGCAATTTTCTAATTCCTTGTTATAGTCATAATTTCATTATTTAGATTAGTTTTTTTATAGTTATATTTATAGTATGTAATTTCTTTTGTCTAGATTTGGGACGTTCAGAGTCAGAATGTCAAGGGAAAAGCATTTTTATTGATTTCATAAGCGAGATTTGAGGTAAGTGACTTGTCTAACATTGGGTGGGGGAAATTCCCCATAGGATTTGGTACTATTATGGTAAATTGCAATACATGAAGGCTGTGTACGCGAGGTGACGAGTGCATACTCGGGCTAAATGTTGAAAATCCATTGTTTTCTAAATAATTCCTTTTTATTTCCTTAATCGAGTTACTCTAGCACGTGTAGTCGTCATGTTAAGCCTAAGGTCACATGTCTATGTGTCTTATCTCTTATTTGCAATTTGTGCAACAAGCTCAGTTGAATTACATGTTTCCTATATTTTGTATTCAGTCTTTAATTGTTGGGTTTCTTGATGTAATATCATTGTCCCATTGGTTATGTGTTGTATATTTACTTTTGGGACTATGAGGTGGTACCTTGCGAGAGCCCCTGTTGTGTATTTACTTTTGGTACTATGAGGCGGTACCTCAGGAGTGCTCCTATTGCATATTTACATTTGGGACTACGAGATGGTACCTTGGGAGTGCCCCTGTTGCACATTTACTTTTGGGACTACGAGGCGGTACCTCGGGAGCACCCCTGTCATTTACCTCTATTTGCTGTATTGTTGTTGTTGTTGGTGGTGTTGTTTCTTAACTTGTAAGAATCTTGTTTTCCTCACGTATTGTAGTTGTCTTCTTGAATCCCATGTCGTTATCTTCTGTAAATTTTCATTGTTTACTTCTCAGTCATTTCATTATACTATTATATCTTCTGCCTTGTTTCCTATTATTTCCAGTAGGGGCCTGACCTTATCTCATCAATACTCTACTTATGTTAGAATTGGCACTTATTGGGTACCGTTGTGGTGTACTCATACTACGCTTCTGCACATCTTTTTGTGCAGATCCAGATACTGCATACCAGATCAGGTACCAGTGAGCTAGCCCATACATGGAGACTTCAAGGTACATCTACCAGCATCTGCAGATCTCGGAGTCCCCCTTTATCTTTTCTATGTTGTTTTCCTCATTAGACACTAATGTATAGGGATATTTAATATTTTTCTCTTTAGAGATTGTGACTTATTTCTACCTGGTTTTGGGAGTTGTAACTATTTTGAATCGCAATTTTATTTATTTCAGATGATGAGATTTGAGTTTCAGCTTACATTCAGTTATTCCGCATTATTGTTAGGCTTACCTAGTCTTAGAGACTAGGTGCCGTCACGATGATCCATAGAGGGAAATTGGGGTCGTGAAAAGTTGGTATTAGAGCACTAGGTTCATAGGTGCTATAAGTCACAAGCACATTTAGTAGAGGCTCGCGGATCGGTACAGAGACGTCTGTACTTATCTTCGGGAGGCTATGGAACTATTAGGAAAAGCTTCACTTCTTTGATTCCTTATCGTGCGATATTTTGACTTCGGATTCTAAATTTCTGTCTTTCTATTTTCTCACAGATGGCGAGGACACGTACAGTTGGATCAGATGACCAGACACCCCCGCCCCCTTCTAGAGCCACGAGAGGCCGGGGTCGGGGTAGAGCCGAGGACGTCCATGTGGTGCAGCCAGAGCACCCGCACGAGCTGCTACAGAAGAGCCACCAGTAGCTCCAGTTGGAGAGCAGGCACCTGAGATGACTGTTACTACACCATCCCTCCAAGAGACACTCGCCCAGTTTCTGAGCATGCTCAGCAAGTTGGCTCAGGCAGGGTTGATAACACTCGCCCAGTTTCTGAGCATAGACTCCCGCCGCCCGCACCCCAGAGCAGCGGATCCAGGTCGACCATGTTCCTGAGGTCATACCGATGTAGCCGGTACCTCTAATTCAGCCTGAGGTTAGGGAAGAAGTTTCTGAGGGGGAGCAGCTTAGGCTCGAGAGGTACAAGAAGTACCATCTTCCTACTTTCAGTGGCTTAGCGTCAGAGGATGCCCATGGTATCCTCCATACTATGGGTGTTGCAGAGTCTAGTGGGTTTTTTTCACTACGTTCCAGCTTAGAGGGTCAGCCTATTAGTGGTGGCGAGCATACGAGTTGGGTAGTCCGGCCATGGCAGCTTCACTCACTTGGACTTAGTTCTCAGATATATTCTTGAAGGAGTATGTCCCCCAGAGTCTTAGAGATGCATGGCGCGTAGAGTTTGAGCAGTTGTGCCAGGGTTCTATGACCGTGTTAGAGTATGCGGTCTGGTTTAGTGAGTTGGCCAGGCATGCACCAGCCTTGGTTGCAACTGTTCGGGAGTGGGTTCGTCGATTTATTGAGGGGCTCAACCTAATATCAGATTTAACATGGACCGAGAGTTGCAGATGGACATCACATACCGGCAAGTAATGGGGATTGCTAGGAGATTGTAGGGTATGTTGACTCCGGTGAAGGAGGGGAGAGATGCCAAGAGGTCTCGAGAGTCTGGCATATATAGGGGTACTCGTGCCCCAGCTGCAGCTCGTCAGGGTACGGTCTATGTATGTCACCTTGTTCATTCAGCACCTCCAACCGCCAGCGGTGCTCCGGCCACTCCTGGGCCCTATGCTCCCTATTATGCACTGCCATTGCCTAGTGTGCCTCTTGCATGGGATTCTTTCAGTGGTCAGTCCAGCCGATCAGGCCCAAGCGAGTCACAACAGGCACATCCCCCGAGAGCTTGTTTTGAGTGTGGTGACACTCGTCATGTGGAGAGGGATTGCCCCAGACTCAGGAGGGGTACACCTCCAAATACCACTTAGGCACTGCGTGCTCCACCGGGTCCTCAGGCTTGGTTACAACACCAGCTAGCACTCCACCTGCATAGGCAGCTAGAGGTGGAGGTCAAGCAGGTAGAAGTCACCCTAGAGGGGGAGGCCAGGCTAGATATTATGCCATTCCTTCTAGGACAGAGGCAGTTGCATCCGATTCTGTCATCACAGATATTGTTCCGGTCTGTCATAGAGATGCATCTGTCTTATTTGACCCAGGATCCACTTAGTTTTATCTGTCATCTTAATTTGCTCCACATTTGGGTGTATCCCATGATTCTTTGAGTTCTACTGTCTTTGTGTCTACACCCGTGGGTGATTCTATAGTTGTTGACCATGTGTATCGGCCGTGTTTAGTTGTTCTTAGTGGTTTTGAGACCAGAGTCAATTTATTGTTGCTTATTATGGTGGATTTCGATGTTATTTTGGGCATGGACTGGTTGTCGCCCTATCACGCTATCGTTGATTGTCACGCCAAAACGATGACATTGGCTATGCCAACTCTACCGCGGCTAGAGTTGAAACGTACCTTAGCTTATATTCCTAGCAGAGTTGTCTCATTTCTAAAGGCTCAGCGGATGGTTGAGAAGGGGTGTGATGTGTATCTGGCATATATGAGGGATGTTAGTGCTGACACTCCTACCATCGAGTCAGTTTCGGTAGTGAGAGATTATCTAGACGTATTTCCGGCGGATCTTTCGGGCATGCCGCCTGATAGAGATATCGACTTTGGTATCTATTTGTTCCCAGGCAATCAACCGATTTCTATTCCACCCTATCGTATGGCCTCAGCAGAGTTGAAAGAGTTAAAGGAACAGTTGCAAGAGTTGCTCGATAAGGGCTTCATTTGGCCTAGTGTGTTGCCTTATGGTGCTCCTGTCTTATTTGTAAAGAAGAAGTATGGTTCTATGCGAACGTATATTAATTATTGCCAGTTGAACAAGGTTACAGTGAAGAACATGTATCCATTGCCACGTATTAATGACCTATTTTATCAGCTTAATAGTGCCAGAGTGTTCTTTAAGATCGACTTGCGTTTAGGCTTTCATCAGTTGAAGATTCTGGAGCCAAATATCCCAATGATTACTTTCAGGACTCGGTATGGTCATTACGAGTTCCTTGTGATGTCTTTTGGGCTGACCAATGCCCCAGCAACATTCATGCACTTGATGAACAATGTATTTCAGCCCTATCTTGACTCTTTTGTCATTGTATTTATTGACGATATTATGGTGTATTCCCATAGTTGGGAGGATCATGAGCAACATACGAGGACTGTGCTTTAGACCTTGAGAGAAAGGAGGCTATATGCAAAATTTTTGAAGTGTGAATTCTGGATAGATTCAGTGGCATTTTTGGGTCATGTAGTATCGAGTGAGGGGATCAAGTTAGATCTAAAGAAGACTGAAGCAGTGCAGAGTTGGCCCAGGCCGTCCTCAGCTACGGAGATCCGAATTGTTCTTGGCTTGGCGGGGTATTACCCTCGATTTGTAGAGGGCTTCTCGTTTATTGCAACACCTATGACTAGATTGACCCAGAAGGGTGATCTGTTCAGGTAGACCGAGGAGTGTGAGAAGAGATTTCAAAAGCTCAAGACTTCTTTGACTTCAGCCCCAGTGTTGGTATTGCCTATTATTTCGAGGTCCTATACAGTGTATAGTGATGTGTCACGCATTGGTCTCGGCACGGTGTTGATGCAGGACGGTAGGGTGATTGCCTACGCATCTAGACAGCTGAAGGTGCATGAGAAGATCTATCTTTTCCACGACCTCGAGTTAGCAGCTATTGTTCATGCCTTGAAGATCGGGTGACATTAATTAAAGATCGGGCGGCATTAATCACCGGAGTCTATAACATTTGTTTAAACAGAAGGATATTAACTTGCGGCAGCGGAGATGGTTGGAGCTGCTTAAGGATTATGACATCACCATTCTCTATCATCCCGGGAAGGCCAATGTAGTGGCCGATGCCTTGAGTCGCAAGGCAGAGAGTTTGGGCAGTTTAGCATATCTACCAGTAATAGAGAGGCCTTTAGCCTTGGATGTTCAGGCCTTGGCCTACCAGTTTGTTAGATTGGATGTTTCCGAGCTGAGTTTTGACTTGCGTGGTTTCTCAGTCTTCTCTTTATGATCGTATCAGAGAGCGTTAGTATGATGACTCCCATCTGCTTGTCCTTAAGGACACGGTTTAACACGATGATGCCAAGGAGGTAACTATTGGAGATGACAGTGTATTGGAGATGACGGTGTATTACGGATGCATGGCAGAAATGGTTGTGGACTGCCTAGTTGGAACCGCAGATACGGTCAGAGTTCCGCAAAAGTGGACTCGCACATGCGATGGGGAAGTGCAGAAGCGGAAAGGCCTGGAAGGCCTGGTGATCACAGAAGCAGACTTAGTCCGTAGGAGCGTGTGTGCAGAAGCGCTCCTATCTCGCAGAAGTGGATGTGCAGATGCGCATTTTGGTCCGCAGAAGCAAAAGTTGCTGGGCTAAGTAAGAACCGCACCTGCGATGGGAATTCCACAAGTGCAGAGCCGCAGATGCGGCTCCGGGTTTGCAGGTGCGAATTCACTAGGCAGAAAAGGCCTAGGTTCGAGGGTTTGATTTCATTCTCCATTTTTGGACCTAAAGAGCTCGGATTGAAGAGAAATTTGGAGGGATTTTCAGAGGAAACATTTGGGTATGGATTTTTGACTCGTTTTTGATTAATTTCTACTAATCTATCATTAATTTCTTCATTTAATTAAGGATTTAGGTTGAGAAATTAGGGGGGAAAGGTGTAATAATTTTAAACCGAATTGTAAGAATTTGGTCAAGGTTTTGGCATTGAATTTGAGTAATTTTGGTATGGGTGGACTCATGGTTGAACGGGTGTTCGAATTCTATGACGTTTACCCGATTCCGAGAAGTGGTCCTGGGTCGACCTTTTGGGGCGATTTTATAATTCCTTGTTAAAGTCATAATTTTATTATTTTGATTAGTTTCTTATAGTTATATTTATAGTATGTAATTGTTGTTGGCTAGATTTGGGTCGTTCAGAGTCGGAAAGTCGAGGGAAAGGCATTATTATTGATTGATTGAGCGAGATTTGAGGTAATTGACTTGTCTAACCTTGTGTGAAGAAACGTTCCCTTAGGATTTGGTATTGTTATGGTAAAGTGCAATATGTGAAGTCCGTGTACGTGAGGTGTCGAGTGCGTACTCGGGCTAAATGTTGAAAATCCGATTCTTGCTAAATAGTGCCTTTTTATTTCCTTTATTGAGTTACTCTAGCACGTGTAGTCGACATGTTTATCCTAAGGTCACATGTCTACGTGTCTTATCTCTTACTTGAAATTTGTGCAACAAGCTTAGTTAAATTACCTATTTCCTTGATTTTGTATTCAGTCTTTAACTGTAGGGTTTCTTGCTGTAATTTTATTGTCCCATTGGTTATGTGTTATATATTTACTTTTGGGACTACGAGGCGGTACCTCAAGAGAGACCCTATTGTGTATTTACTTTTCGGACTACGAGGCGTTACCTCGGGAGTGCCCCCTATTGCATATTTATTTTTGGGACTACGAGGCGGTACCTTGGGAACGCCCTTATTGCATATTTTCTTTTGCGACTACGAGGCGGTACCTCAGGAGCGCCTATGTTGTTTACTTCTATTTGCTGTATTGTTGTTGTTATTGTTGTTGTTGTTTCTTAACTTGTAAGAATCTTATTGCTTCACGTGTTGTAGTTGTCTTCTTGAATCCCGTGTCGTAGTCTTTTGTAAATTTTCATTGTTCACTTCTCAGTCATTTCTTTATGCTATTATATCTTCTGCCCTGTTTCCTATTATTTCCAATAGGGCCCTGACCTCGTCACTACTCTACTGAGACAAGGCTTGGAACTTACTGGGTACCGTTGTGGTGTACTCATACTATGCTTCTGCATATCATTTTGTGAAGATCCAAGTACTACTTACCAGACCAGGTACCAGTGAGCTAGCCCATATGTGGGGACTTCAGGATATATCTGCCAGCATCCGGAGATCTAGGACACCCCCTCTATCTTTATTATGTTGTTTTCTTCATTTCCGTATTAGACTCTGATGTATAGGGATATTTAGTATTTTTTGCTTTAGAGCTTGTGACTTATTTCTATCTGGTTTTGGAAGTTGTAACTATTTTGAATCGTAGTTTTATTTATTTCAGATGATGAGGTTTGAGTTTCAGCTTACATTCAGTTATTCCGCATTATTGTTAGGCTTACCTAGTCTTAGAGACTAGGTGCCGTGACGATATCCCACAGAGAGAAATTGGGGTTGTGATAAGTTTGTATTAGAGCACTGCGTTCATAGGTGTTATAAGTCACAAGTATGTTTAATAGAGTCTCGCAAATTTCTAAGGTTTTCTTTAGGAGTGCCACTGTATCCTCCGTACTATGGGTGTTGCGGAGTCTAGTGGGGTTTCTTTAACTATGTTCCAGCTTTAGGAGTGGCCTATCAGTGGTGGCGAGCATACGAGTTGGGTAGTTCGGCCGAGGCAGCTTCACTCACTTGGACTCAGTTCTCAGATATGTTCTTGAAGGAGTATCTCCCCAAGAGTCTCAGAGTTGCATGGCGCGCATAGTTTGAGCAGTTGCGCCAGGGTTCTACGACCGTGTCTGATTCAGTGATTTTGTCAGACATGCACCAGCCTTGGTTGATACTGTTTGGGAGCGGGTTCATCGATTTATTGAAGGTCTCAACCCCAGTATTAGATTTAGCATGGTCCGAGAGTTGGAGATGGACATCGCATACCAGCAGGAAGTGGGGACTGCTAGGAGATTGGAGGGTATGTTGACTCGGGAGAGGGAGGAGAGTCTGGCACATATAGTGGTACTCATGCCCCAGCTGCAACTCGTCATCGTAGGTCGTTTCCCCAGACTCAAGAGGGGTGCACCTCTACAGACCACTCAGGCACCGTGTGCTCCATCGGGTCCTCAGGCTATGGTTACAAAACTAGCTACCACTCCACCTGCACAGCCAGCTAGAGGTGGAGATAAAGCAGGTAGAGGCCGCCCTAGAGGGGGAGGCCATGCCAGATATTATGCCCTTCCTGCTAGGACGGAGGCATTTGCATCGGATTATATCATCACATGTATTGTTCCGGTCTGTCATAGAGATGCATCAGTCTTATTTGACCCAAGCTCCACCTATTATTCCGGTCTGTCATCCGTATTTGGGTGTATCCCGTGATTCTTTGTGTTCTCCTATCTATGTGTCTACACACGTGGGTGATTCTATTATTGTTGACCATGTGTATCAGTCATATTTTGTTGTTCTTAGTGGTTTTATGACCAGAGACAATTTATTGTTGCTCAGTATGGTGGATTTCGATGTCATTTTGGGCATGGACTGGTTGTCACCCTACCACGATATCTTAGATTGTCACGCCAAGACGGTGACGTTGGCTATGCTAGGTCTACCGCGGCTAGAGTGGAGAGGTACCTTAGATTATGTTCCTAGCAGGGTTGTCTCATTTCTAAAGGCACAACGGATGGTTGAGAAGGGGTGTGATACGTATCTGGCATATGTGAGGGATGTTAGTGCTAACACTCCTACCGTCGAGTCAGTTCCGGTAGTGAGGGATTATCCAGACATATTTCCGGCGGAGCTTCCGGGCATGCCGCCTGACAGAGATATTGATTTTGGTATCGATTTGTTTCCAGGCACTCAGCCCATTTGTATTCCACCCTATCATATGGCCTCAACAGAGTTGAAAGAGTTAAAGGAACAGTTGTAAGAGTTGCTCAATAAGGTCATCATTTGGCCCAGTGCGTTGCCTAAGGGTGCTCCTGTCTTGTTTGTAAAGAAGAAGGATGGTTCTATGCGAATGTATATTGATTATCGCCAGTTGAACAAGGTTATAATTAAGAACATGTATGTATTGCCACGTATTAATGACCTATTTTATCAGCTTAATAGTGCCAGAGTGTTCTCTAAGAATGACTTGCGTTCAGGCTATCATCAGTTGAAGATTCGGGAGCCAGATATCACGAAGACTGCTTTCAGTACTCGATATGGTCATTATAAGTTCCTCGTGATGTCAATTAAGCTAACCAACTCCCCAACAACATTCATGCACTTGATGAACATTGTGTTTCAGCCCTATCTTGACTTTTTCGTCATTGTATTTAGTGACGATATTCTGGTGTATTCCCGGAGTCGGGAGCATCATGAGTAGCACCTGAGGACTGCGCTTCAGACCTTGAGAGAAAGGAGTCTATATGCAAAATTTTTGAAATGTGAATTCTGGCTAGATTCAATGGCATTTTTGGACCATGTAGTATCGAGTGTGGGGATTAAGGTAGATCTAAAGAATATTGAAGCAGCACAAAGTAGGCCCAAATCGTTCTCGACTACGGAGATCCAAAGTTTTCCTGGCTTGGCGGAGTATTACCATCGATTTGTAGAGGTCTTCTCGTTTATTACAGCACCTATCACCAGATTGACCAAGAAGGGTGCTTCGTTCAGGTGGACCGAGGAGTGTGAGGAGAGATTTCAAAAGCTCAAGGCTACTTTGACTATAATCCTAGTATTGGTATTGCTTATTGGTTCGGGGTCCTATACGGTGTACTATGGTGCGTCGCGAATTGGTCTCGGTGCAGTGTTGATGCAGGATGGTAGGATGATTGCCTACGTGTCTAGACAGTTGAAGGTGCATGAGAAGAACTAGCATGTCCACGACCTCGAGTTAGCAGCTATTGTCCATGCGTTGAATATGTGGTGGCACTACTTGTATGGTGTCCCTTGTGAGGTCTACACAGATCACCAGAGTCAAAAACATCTGTTTAAACATATGAATCTTAACTTGTGGCAACGGAGATGGTTGGAGCTGCTTAGGGATTATGACATCACCATTCTCTATTATCCCGGGAAGGTCAATATGGCGACCGATGCCTTGAGTCGCAAGGCGGAGAGTTTGGACAGTTTAGCATATCTACCAGTAGTAGAAAGGCCTTTTGCCTTGGATGTTCAAGCCTTGGCCAACTAGTTTGTTAGATTGGATGTTTCCATGCCGAGTCAAGTTTTGGCTTGCGTGGTTTCTTAGTCTTCTCTTTATGATCGTATCAGAGAGTGTCAATATGATGACCCCCATCTGTTTGTGCTTAAGGAAACGGTTCAGCACAGCGATGCCAAGGAGATCACTACTAGAGATGACAGTGTATTACGGATGCAGGGCAGGCTATATATGCCCAATGTAGATTGTTTGCGTGAGTTGATTCTCCATGAGGCTCACAACTCACAGTACTTCATTCATGCAGGTGCCACAAAGATGTATCAGGAATTGCGGCAACACTATTGGTGGAGGCGGATGAAGAAGGACATAGTGGAGTATGTAGCTGGGTGCCTAAATTGTTAGCAAGTGAAGTTTGAGCATCAGCATCCAGGGGGATTACTTCAGAAGCTAGAGATTTCGGAGTGGAAATAGGAGCGGATCACAATAGATTTCGTTGTTGGGCTCCCACATACTCAGAGGAAGTTCGATACAGTTTGGGTGATTGTGGATAGATTGACCAAGTCATCTCATTTCATTCCTCAGGTTACTACTTACTCTTCAGAGCAGCTGGCTCAGGTTTACATTCGGGAGATTGTTAGGCTTCATGGCGTGCCAGTATCTATCATCTCTGACCGGGGTACTCAATTCACATCGCGGTTCTGGAGAGCCATACAACATGAGTTTGGTACTCGGGTGGAGTTGAGTACAACATTTCACCCTTAAATGGACGGACAGTCCGAGTGCACTATTCAGATATTGGAGGATATACTTTGTGCGTGCGTGATGGATTTTGGGGGTTGTTTGGATCAGTTCTTAACACTTGCGGAGTTTGCCTACAACGATAGTTATCAAGCGAGCATTCAGATGGCACTATATGAGGTTCTATTAGGTAGGCGCTGCCGGTCCCCGGTGGATTAGTTCGAGCCGGGTGAGGCTAGTCTATTGGGTACAAACTTGGTTCAAGATGCTTTGGAAAAGGTTAAATTGATTCAGAATCGACTTCGTACAGCCCAATCCAGGCAGAAGAGTTATGCGGATAAGAAGGTTCGCGATGTTGCATTCATGGTTGGGAAGCGGGTCTTGCTCTGAGTTTCACCCATGAAGGATGTTATGAGGTTCGGGAGGAATGAAAAGTTGAGCCCTAGGTATATCGAACCTTTAGAGATTCATGATAGGGTTGGTGAGGTGGATTACAGACTTGCACTACCACCTAGTCTCTCTGCAGTTCATCCAGTATTCTATGTTTCTATGCTCCAGAAGTATCACGGTGATCTATCTCATATGCTAGACTTCCGCTCAGTCCAATTGGACAAAGATCTATCTTATGTTAAGAAGTCGGTGACTATTTCGGATAGGCAAGTTCGAAAGTTGAGGTCAAAGAACATCGCTTCAGTGAAGGTTCAGTGGAGGGGTCATCCAATCGAGGAGGCAACTTGGGAGACTAATTATGATATGCGCAGCCGTTATCCTCATCTTTTCACCACTTCAAGTATGTCTCTATACTCGTTCGAGGACGAACGTTTATTTTAAGAAGGGGAGGATGTAATGACCCGGCCGATCTTTTTGAGAGTATTAGAACCTAACCCCTATTTATTGCTCCCTCTATTACATTTTGTGGTTTTGTCACTTGTTGGGGTGCTTGGTGTCGGGTTCGGGAGAGTTTCGGAGTGGAATGGGACACATAGTCCCTAGATTTGGAAGCTTAAGTTCTAGGAATTTACCATAGTTTAAATTTTATGAAGATGACTCTAGAATGGAGTTTCGACAGTTCCAGTAGCTCTGTAGGGTGATATTTGTCTTAGAAGCGTGTCCGGATGTTGATTTGGAGGTACGTAGGTCATTTCGGCGTTACTTGGAAAATTGGATGATTTTTGGAAAGTTTGACCGGGAGTGGACTTTTTGATATCGGGGCCGGATTTTGATTTCGGAAGTTGGAGTAGGTCCTTAATGTCCATTGTGACTTGTGTACAAAATTTGAGTCCAATCGGACTTGATTTGATAGGTTTTGGCGTCGAATGTGGAAGTTAGAAGTTCTAAAGTTCATTAGGCTTGAATCGATGTGCAATTCGTGTTTTTATCATTGTTTGTTGTGATTTGAAGGCTCGACTAAGTTCGTATGATGTTTTAAGACTTGTTGGTATATTCAGACGGGGTCCCGGGGGCCCTGGGTGTGATTCGAATTGAATCCGAAATAGTATTGGACTTGTGGGAAGGCTGAAGCATTGTTGTGTCTGGTGCAATCGCACCTGCGCACTTTGAGCCGAAGGTGCGGCACCGCAGAAGTGGCCATCGAGCCACATAAGCATTTGTGGCCTGCCCAGTTGGGATGGCAGATGCGGTCAGAGTTCTGCAGAAGCGGACTTGCATATGTAATTGGGGAAGCACAGAAGCAGAAAGGTCAGGAAGGCTTGGTGATCGTAGAAGCAAACTTAGTCCGCAGGAGTGCGTGCGCAGAAGCGCTCCTATGTCGCAGGAGCGGAAGCGCAAATGCGCATTTTGGTCCGCAGAAGCGGAAGTTGTTGGTGTAAGTGAGAACCGCACCTGAGATGGGAATTCCACAGGTGCGGAACCGCAGATGCGTCTGTGGGTTCGCAGGTGCAAATTCACTAAACAGAAAAGGCCTAGGTTAGAGGGTTTTATTTCATTCTCCATTTTTGGACCTAGAGAGCTCGGATTGAAGCGCAATTTTGAGGGATTTTCAGAGGAAATATTTGGGTAAGGATTCTTGACTTGTTTGTGATTAATTTTCACTAATATATTATTAATTTCTTCATTTAATTAAGGATTTGGGTTGAGAACTTGGGGGAAAAAGGTGTAAAGTTCTTAGACCAAATTTTAAGGTTTTGATCGAGGTTTTGGTATCGGATTAGAGTAATTTTGGTATGGGTGGACTCGTGGTTGAACGAGTCTTCGAATTTTGTGACTTTCACCTAATTTCGAGATGTGGGCCGGGTCGACCTTTTGGGGAAATTTTCTAATTCCGTGTTAAAGTCATAATTTCATTATTTAGATTAGTTTCTTATAGTTATATTTATAGTATGTAATTGCGTTTTGATAGATTTGGGCCGTTCGGAGTCGAAAAGTCGAGGGAAAAAAATTCGTATTGATTGATTGAGTGTGATTTGAAGTAAGTGACTTATCTAACCTTTTGTGGGGGAAATTCCCCTTAGGATTTGGTACTGTTATGGTGAATTGCTATACATGAAGGCCGTGTACGCGAGGTGACGAGTGCGTACTCGGGCTAAATGTTAAAAATCCACTTTTTGCTAAATAGTTCCTTTTTATTTCCTTAATTGAGTTACTCTAGCACGTATAGTCGTCATGTTTAGCCTAAGGTCACATGTCTATGTGTCTTATTTCTTACTTGCCATTTGTGCAACAAGCTTAGTTGAATTACATCTTTCTTTGATTTTGTATTTAGTCTTTAACTGTAGGGTTCCTTGTTGTAATTTCATTGTCCCATTGGTTATGTGTTGTATTTTTACTTTTGGGACTACGAGACGGTATCTCGTGAGATCCCATGTTGTGTATTTACTTTTGGGACTACGAGGCGGTACCTCGGGCATGCCCCTGTTGCACATTTACTTTTGGGACTACGAGGTGGTATCTCGGGAGCGCCCCTGTTGCATATTTACTGATGGGACTACGAGGCGGTACCTCGGGAGCACCCTTGTTGTTTACCTCTATTTTTTGTATTTTTGTTGTTGTTTCTTAACTTGTAAGAATCATGTTTTCCTCACGTGTATTAGTTGTCTTCTTGAATCCCGTGTTGTTATCTTCTATAAATGTTTATTGTTCACTTCTCAGTCATTTCATTATACTATTATATCTTCTGCCTTGTTTCTTATTATTTTCAGTAGGGCTCTGACCTGACCTCGTTACTATTCTACTGAGGTTAGGCTTGGCACTTACTGGGTACCTGTCACGACCCAAAATCTATTAAAGGTCATGATGGCGCCGGAAACCACTGTCACGCAAGCCAAAAATAAATACTTAATTTGGTTCTCATTTTGATATTTTTGAAATCATATTTCCTTCAATTAAATAGTAAAAGATGGAATTTACAGATTAAATAATAATATTTTTAACAATTTCAATACATGACAACCCATACTCATCCCAAAATCCGGTGTCACAAGTGCATGAGCCTCAACTAAGAATGTAAAACAAAATACAACATCTGTCCGGAATACAAATTTGGACAGGAGAAATATAAATACTCTGAAGAAGACTCTACTGGTTGCGAATCGTAGTATAGAATGCAGCTCACCTAAATCCCTGCAATAACCGCGCCTCCACGCCCACAAGGCCACTAGACATATATGTACCTGCACAAAAATGTACAACAAGTATAGTATGAGTACGTAAATCAATGCGTACCCAGTAAATATCCCGTCTAACCTCGAAGAAGTAGCAACGAGGGATCGACTCCGACACTTACTATGGGCTAACAATAGATACCGATATTATACTTAAGCATGGATTGTATGAAATAACTGTAAACTCAATAACAAGAAGTGAGTGGACAATTCTTTTATTAGTAGGAAATTTTTCCAAACTTATTCTCGTCATCTAACAATTTATATCTCAAGCCACATAAGCAATATCAATTATAATTGGTTCCAAAGATTTATCATGCGCAAATTATGCCGAGGTCGTATGACCTGATCCAACATAAAATTTAAACTGTGCAGCGCTGGCCTTTATCGAGCTTCTAAATGTTTTAAACAATTAAATTAACAAGTAGGGCGTAACATCACAAGAACAACATGATATGGGTCCTAGACTACCGAGACGTAAGCATAATAGTAGCTACGCAGGTACTCTCTTCACCTCGTGCGTACGTAGCCCGTACAAATAGAAGCACATAATTATTTGATTCACCTATGGGGTTAATTCCCTCTTACAAGGTTAGAAAGGAGAATTACCTCGCTCCGAAATTCCATAACCGGCTCCCAAGCCCTTCCAACCAGCCAAACCGATGCTCAATGCTCCAAAACTAGTCAATAAATGTGCAAACCCATAAATATATACTCTCATACTCATTATAATTCAATTTACAACAATTTCCAACTCCGCTCGAAAAGTCGATAAAATCACCTTCGGGCCCACGTGCCCAAATTCCAAAAACTTTCGAAGATGAACTTTACCCATAACACCGCAAACTCAAATATATAATTTAATACCAATTCCAAGTTCAATTTCATGGTCAAAATCCAAAAATATTAATTTCTAGGTTTTCCTTCAAAATCCCAAATTTCCACAAATTGTCATGATTATATCTATGTATAAACCTTGTATGAAACTCACAACTAGTAGAAATCACTTACCTCATGCTTGGTGATGAAAGTGGTGTTCCAAAATCGCTCCTAGGTCGGCTCCCATGGAGGAAACTGAAATGCAAATGGCCAAACTCCCGTTTTTAAAACCTCACTGCCTAGGCGGCCTTCTTCGAGATCGCGGAAAGACAATCGCGATTGCGAAGGACAAATAAAACATTGCCTCCAATTTCCTCTTCACGTTCGCGTCATCCTGGTCGCGTTTGCGAACATTTGAGACCACCACCCTTCGCGTTCACATTCCACCAGCTGCGTTCGCGAAGGCCAACTGCTCCAGGCCCCACCCCCTCATCTCCTCTTCGCATTTGCGAAGCACTGCTAGACCCACCTACGCGTTCGCAGGCCCCTCACCGCGTTCACGTAGGGCAAAAATACCAGCCCAGGAATCCTTCTTCGCGATTGCGCCCCTTCCCCCGTGTTCGCGAAAGACAATACTAGCACCAGCAAACCAGCAACAGCTTTTCATCTAAATTTGATCTGAAACCACCCCGAAACACACCCGAGGCCTCGTCCAATCACCCCAACCTATCCCATAACATAACACAAACTTGTTCGAGGCCTCAAATCACATCAAACAACATCAAAATCATGAATCACACCCCAATCCGAGCTTAATGAACTTTAGAACTTCAAACTTCTATATTCGATGCTGAAACCTATCAAATCACGTCCGATTGACCTCAAAGTTTGCACACAAGTCACATTCGACATTACGGACCAACTCCAACTTCCAGAATCAGAATCCAAACCCGATATCAAAAAGTCCACTCCCGGTCAAAACTTCTCAAAAACATTCCAATTTCTAACTTTCGCCAAATGACCCCGAAATGACCTACGGACCTCCAAATCCTCATCCAGACGCGCTCCCAATACCAGAATCACCATACGGAGTTATTCCCAGACTCAGAATCCCAAACGAACATCAATAGAACTAAAATGCACTTCAACCCAAATTTATGAAATTCTTCCAAAATGCTAATTTTCCACAATAGGCGCCGAAATGCTCCCGGGCCATCCAAAACCCGATCCGTACATACGCCCAAGTACAAAATCATCGTACGAACCTGTTGTAACCTTCCAATCCCGATTCCGAGGTCATTTACTCAAAAATCAAACCTAGTTAATTCTTCTAACTTAAAGCTTTCGAAATTAGAATTTTCTTCCCAAACTAACTCCGAACTTTCCGAAATTCAATTCCGACCATACGTGCAAGTCATAATACCTAAAGTTAAACTAATCAAGGCCTCAAACCACCGAACAATGCGCTAGATCTCAAAAATAACTGGTCGGGTCGTTAAATCATTGTGGTGTACTCATACTACGCTTCTACACATCCTTTTGTGCAGATCCGGGTACTGCTTACCAGACCAGGTACCAGTGAGCTAGCCCATACGTGGAGACTTCAAGGTACATCTTCCAGCATCCGCAGACCTCAGAGTCCCACTCTGTCTTTATTATGTTATTTTTCTCATTCCTCATTAGACTGTGATGTATAGGGATATTTAGTATTTTTCTCTTTAGAGCTTGTGACTTATTTCTACCAGGTTATGGGAGTTGTAACTATTTTGAATGCAGTTTTATATATTTTAGATGATGAGGTTTGAGTTTCAGCTTATATTCAGTTAATCTGCATTATTGTTAGGCTTACCTAGTCTTAGAGACTAGGTGCCATCATGATATCCCACGGAGGGAAATTGAGGTTGTGACAACCTTATTGATAATTAATTCTATTTCTCCAAAATAGTATAACTGGCTCTTCCAGAGCTTTTAATTAATTTTGCACTACCACATATTCATCAACATCTATATGTTGAATATCTCTTTCAAGGAAAAAGTTATATCATTATGGTCATGGTCAAAATCATTATAGGCAAGATATGTTGCTACTATTGAAATAGGTGCACCGTGGTGGTCGCAGAAGCGACATTTGGACTGAGCTGGGATGGCCGCATATGCAAGGATATTTCCGCATCTGCAAGCCCGCAGATGCAATGAATGTTTCGCAGAAGCGGAAAGCGAGTTGGGCAGCCGGGGTCGTTGAAGCAGAGGATCTTCGCATGTGCGGGAGTGCATGAGCATGAGGTGGACTGCAGAAGCGGCCGCACAGGAGCGGGATTTGGTGCGCAGAAGAGAATTGTCCTGGCTTGGAGAGAACCGTACCTGTGATGGCATTTCCGCAGGTTCAGAGCCTTGGAAACGGCTACTGTTCCGCAGGTGCGGGAAAATGCTGGGCAGAAATGATTTTTATAAGGGATTTGGCCCATTTTCTTTCATTCTCTCTTGGCTTGGGCGATTGTTGGAGAGTTTCAAGTGGATATTTTTATCATCTATGTCAAGGTAAGTAATTCTCACATATTGTGAGCTAAATACATGGTTTATATGTAGATTTGAACATGGAAATGAGTAAAACTTTGGGATTTTGTTAGAAAATCTAGAAATCGGTATTTTTGGATTTTTACCACGAAATTGGTCATTGAATTAGAAATAAATCATATATTTGGGTTCATAATTATATGGGTAAATTTTATCTTTGAGAAATTTTGGAATCCGGGCACGTGGGCCCGAGGGTAGATTTTATTAACTTTTAGAGCGGAGTTGGGGATTGTTATGAATTGATTAATTATGGGTAATAGAGTATATATTTATGGATTTGCACATCGTTTTTGACTAGTTTTGGAGAGACGGTCATCGGTTTGAGGTTTTTGAGAGGTGTTGGAGCCGGTCATGGAACTTCAGAGTGAGGTAAGTCTCCTGTCTAACCTTGTGAGGGGGAAACTACCCCTTAGGTGATATTTATTGTTATGTGCAACTAGTTGTGGGTGTTATATGTACAAGGTGACGACAGTCCGTACGTAGCTAAGGCATGTTTATGTCTGGGTAGACTTAGGACTTTATCATGTAATATTTGAATTGTTTGGATTCATTTTGCTAGCTTAATTAATTGAAATTTTAACTGAAATTGATTTAGAAACATATGAATATATTAGGACGAGTTTTATCACCTTGAGTTATTGCCAAGATATTTGATAAGTGTAAAGCGGTATATTTATTATTGTGCCCATGTACTGTGTTGTAAGCACGTGTCTCATAATTCAATAGCTTCCTTCCTTTCTTGTGGAATGGGTCGAATGCCTCGGCAGTATAACAGATGCATCTATGGTTCATGCCGCTCGACCCTCGACAGTGTATACATTATTCTGGAACGGGCCGAACGACCTCAGCAGAATCATGTTGTCACGACCCGGAATTCCACCTTAGGGGCCGTGATGACGCCTAACTCTTCACTTGCTAGGCAAGCCAATGTTAGAGGATCTTTAAGCCAATTTTTAAGTAATTCAATTAAGTAAAACCAATTAAGCCGAAAAGAAACTAAAATAGAATACAAATGACATAAAACCAATAATATCTAAGTACAACCCGGATCTGGAATCACAAGTTCACGAGCTTCTAGAATCTCTACAAAATAGGGTTTGAAATAAATACAACTATCTCAAATGAAAAGAACAGTAAATAGAGGAAATGGAAGGGGACTTCAAGGTCTGCGGATGCCACCAGATCTACCTCAAGTCTCCAAATGCCAATCCGAGCTGGTACGCGTCACAAACAGTTGGGACCAGTACCAAAATCTGCACAAGAAGTGCAGAGTGTAGTATGAGTACAACCGACCCAATGTACTCCATAAGTGTCGAGCCTAATCTTGACAAGGTAATGACGTGGCTATGATAGGACACCCACGTAATTAAACCCGTATAGATGGAAATATATGCACAAAATAACCCTAAATAAAGAATTAACCAATACAATTGGGAGGGGACATGTGAAAGGGGTACAAGATAAGGTAACTACAGCAAGGAATAATAACAAGAATCAATCAATAAAACTTCAATCAACAAAATGAACAAGCATAATGAATAAAATTGCACGACATCACCCTTCGTGCTTTTACTCTCAGCCTCACTATGAAACAGTAATAACGACACGGCATCACCCTTCGTGCTTTAACTATTAAATATGGCACGGCATCACCCTTTGTGCTTTAACACTCTCCCTTACCATGTAACAGTGAACATATAACAATAGGGAGATGGAATAAGCAATATCAAGTCTTCTGTAAACAATAGTTCCACAATATTAATCTCAACTTCCGAAACAATACTCAATTATCACAGATAGTTCATAAGTACGGAAAAAATGATCAATTTATTAATTAGTCTAAGCATGGATATCAGGATCAAAGAAAGAGATAAATTACAAGAAACAAGTCCCACCAGCATGCTTTAACCCAATAACAACGCATAAGTACTCGTCACCTCATATATACATTGTATCCAACATTTAAACAAGTAGAAAATAGGCAAACAAGTCCTAATCCCTCAAGTCAAGGTTAACCACGATACTTACCTCGATCCAGAACTCGACTCAAAGCTCTACCGGAGCCTTTCCCCTAGAATATATCTCCAAACCACTCGTATCTAACCACAATTGACTCAATAATGTCAAATATTTCTAAAGGAATCAATTACAATGTATAAATTTAAAATTTTCACACTTTTCCCCAAAAAGTCAAAAATCGACCCCGGTAGGTTCGGACCAAAATCTATTTTTTCATTCACCCCCGAGCCCGATTATGTAATTAGTTTTGGAATCCGACCTCAATTTGAGGTCTAAATCCCTAATTTGCAAAAACCCTCATTTCTTCCTAAATCTCTAATTTTGTACCATAGAAGAACAAAGACTAGTGCTAGAAAATAATGGGTGATGTCATAAATGTAAGAAAATGAGTTAAAGTGTACAAACATATGAATTGATGTTGAGTTTTCTCTTAAAAATCGCCTCTAGGCCGAGCTCTAATGGAGAGTTTATGAAAAATGAATGAATCCCGTCTTTAGTCTGTTTTTAATCACTGGGCGTCAGGCTTTCTTCGCATTCGCGAAGGGCCTAACGCGATCGCGAAGCAGCGGCTCAAATAGCCTACGCGCTCACGGGATCACCCTTACACCCACTAGCATATGCGTTCGCGTGCCTTCTGCCGCGTTCGCGAAGAGTATTGGTCAGTTCCCCTCCCCCAGGTCATACGCCCAGGTAGAGACCTCCAAATTTGATTTCGGGCATACGCCCAGGTCCAAAATCACGATACGGACCCACCGGGACAGTCAAAACACGGATCCAGGTCCGTTTGCTTAAAATGTTGACCGTCAAATGGATTTTTAAGGCAGAATTTCATTTTTATCAATTTCTAACATAAAAGCTTTTCGGAAAATTACTCGGACTACGCACGCAAATCGAGATAGGCTTAAGGAATCTATTGGAGGCTTTGAAATATAGAATTAAGGTTTAAAACTCTAGATGACCTATGGGGTCATCACACATGTGTTGTATCACTAGTAGTCCGAATATTCATGAGATAATCTTTCCACCGATGCCCGGAATTTTATATGGTATCCCTTATTTATTTGATATTGGCACTTGACATTTTCGGATCTGTTAAGATACAATACGAGATTGAGAAATTCATACCTTAAAAGAAATATTTGAAAGATTATGTAACTTGCAGATTTACCCAATTATTACTGTGTGCTTCATATCTGCTTATGCTTTATCATATTACTTCATTGGACCTCTAGTAAGTGTCGATGACGGCCCCTCGTCACTATTTCTCCGTGGTTAGGTGATGGTAGTTTATAATCTCGTGTTTTAGTCTCTTGTTGCACTCTAATTTACTGCACTTTAATTGAGTTTGAGCTTTAATCGCTAGTGTTTTGCACTTATTGTATGTTGTATGCCTTGTAGGAGTGATTCCGAGTGATATAGATGTTATGGAGTGAATTCGAGTGATTTGTAGCTTTAAAGTCTGAGTAAAAACCCAAGGAATTAAGTCGGGATCGTGTTCGGTGGTCGAGGACCAAGTCTGGATGTCCAAATCGAAGCAAAATCCGTACTCTGAGAAATTTTCACTAATGTGACGCACTAGTGCAAATTCCTGCTCATGTTAAAGTGCAAGTTCTCTGATATTTCCCACTGCTTCCCCGTCTGGCGCGTCGCCCCATGCGACGCACATGTACATATTTTACAGAGTAATTGTCATAATTCGACCCTACTTGGTATAAATATATGTAAAAATATTATTTTTAGGACTTTTGACATATCTAAGACCTATGGAGGATAAGAAGGAGTTGGAGAAGCGAAAGCACAAGGGATTCATCATTCAATCCTCACTCAAGACAAGAGTTTGGATCGTTTTATATTTTTCTCTATATTTGTGATTAATTACTCCATATCTATGGAGTAGTTCTCTTTAGGGAATGATGGATTTGGTGTATTGATAATTGTTTATGGATATTAACTCTAGTTTTAATGCATTGAATCATTTTGAGTTTTTTAATTGTTGCATCTATATTCACATGTTCATGTAATCGAGAGAGGCATAACTTGTGATATCTTTGCATTATCTTGTAGGTTGAGTTCATTAATTCTTTTTAGTAATCGAAAGAGGCTAGTTGAATCATTGATTAAACCTAGTTAGGAGGATAATCAGAAGAGGTTCTCCTAAAGGCCAATCCACTATGAATTCTTGTATATATTCACCGAGCTAAAATTGGTTCATATTGTGAGGTTGAGACTTAATCGAGAGAGGAGTTTCTACTAAACGTTTGAACTAATAATTGAGTGAATTCGAGAGAATCACTTGAACATTAGATGTTAATTAACTAGAGTTAAGTCCCAGACATTTATCTTGCACCTATCCAATCAACCCCTATTTCCCCCCATTGATATCTTCCTTGCTTACTTTTGTTCGATTGTCATTAGTCAGTTAGCTCTAGATTCTTAGTTAATTTTAGTTTTAATTCACATAATTCTCAAATGTTGATCATCTTGGATAGCAATCTAGCTACAAACTACAATAATGTTGTTTAACTCAAATCCCTATGGATAAGATATTATATTATATTATATTTGACTAGCGAGCATAATTTTGTGTTGTGTTTTAAGCTCGTCAAATTTTGGCACCGTTGCCAGGGATTGGCAATGAATAGTGTTTGAAATAGTTTGTAGTGCTAATTCGGGAATTATTCTTGTTATTTTATTTTTCCCTTTTTACGTTTGGTGTTCTTTGATTGTGCATAGTCTACAAGTTAGATTGGTTCATGACTCGATCGTCTGGGAAGGAAGTGCTACAATACGAATCAGAAATCGAGAAACAACTGCGACAGTTTAGGAAGGAAAGAAATCTCCCCGAGAACATAGAGAAAGTTGGGAAATCCTCAACCAAAGAAAATATGGCTGGAGATGATGAAAATGTAGATTTGGCTGCGAGGGAGGTAGCCCAACAACGAGAGAAAGCTGCATGGGATGCTGAGGAAACAGCTCTGAGAGATGCACAAATTGTCTATGAAGAGGGGAGGGCTCGGAGAATTGATCAGAATCAACCTGTGGTTCTAGACTAGTTCAAAAACATAGCTCCCGGTGCTGGGAGACCACTTGGCAATTATGCTAGACCAGTCTACAACCAAGGCTTATCAAGTGTGAGACCACCTCCAGTTGCAGATAACAATTTTGATCCAAACAACCATCTAATGGATTTCGAGGAGATCATGAACACCTTTCAATACAATGGTGTGTCACGAGATGTAGTTTACTTAAGGGCATTCCCCTTCACACTCAAAGATGAGGCAAAGCACTGGCTTCTAAGCTTGCCTAATGGATCGATTAGAACATGGGATAAGATGACCAAAATATTTCTTGACAAATATTTCTCATCAGCAAACACAAGTAAGTTAAAAAGAGAAATCAATAACTTCTGCCAGAACGAGACCGAAATTGTGTTTGAAGCATGGGAGAGTTTTAAGGAGATAGTGAGAAAGTGTCAACATAGAAGAATTGAACTCTGGATAAAACTCCAGGACTTTTGGGATGGATTGACACCGGCCTCACGAAGAACATTGAGTAATGCAGATGGAGGCCCATTGATGAAAAAGAATCCAGAGGAGATAGTCACAATTCTAAACGAGTTAAACTAAGATGCAAATCAGTGGCCCTCTAAGATTGCTGAAAAAAGAAGATCAACTGGTGTTGACCATGTTAATGCTAACACATCTGTGCAGCTGCAACTTGATGTCGTGGCCAAAGAAATAAGGAAGCTGACCTTAGCCTCAATACACAATGAGCCTTATGCAGCGTGTGATATATGTGGAAGAGGACACCCTACTCATGAGTGTCAAGCCTCAATTGAGGAAGTTAATGTTGTGGGAAATAATAACTTCAATGCAATGGGTCAGAAGCACCTCGGGTTTTCATGGAGTTCACTTGGGGGTATTGCAATTGCATGGCAACAAAACAATCCCTGATTTCAAGGACAAGGAGCTCCTGGTTTTGTGAATCAACTGAGGCAGCAGTTTCAGCCTTAGCAGCCAATTCAATCTGGGCTAGAAGATCTAATGAAGTCTTTCATTGTCAAGACAGATGAAATATTAGATGCTCATGGTTCAGCCATCAAAGAACTTGGCATTGGTTTGCAAAACCTGGAGAAGCAAGTGGAACAAATTGCAACTATATTGTCTGAGAGAATCTCAGGTACTCTGCCTACTGATACTGAAAAGCATCCCAAAGAAACGGTGAATGTTGTGACCTTGAGAAGCAGGAAAGTGTTGAAAGATACCACTCCAATCCAAAAAAAGGTGATTTCTGAAAAAGAAAGTGGGGATCAGTTGAAAATTGAAGTTGATAAGAAGAAGAAAGGCAAGAAGGGAGCTGAGAAAAAGAAGAAAGAGGAAACTTCAAGAAAGGAGGAATCTAATGAGAGCAAGAATATGCATGCTCTACCTTTTTCCCAAAAGCTATATAGAGAAAAGCTGGACAGGCAGTTTGAGAAATTTCTACATATGCTGAGACAGGTTAATGTAAACTTACCTTTCATAGAAGTGATTTCACAAATGCCAGCTTATGCCAAATTCTTGAAGGAGATCCTTTCAAAGAAGAGGAAAATCCAAGAGACCTCAGTAGTCAAGCTCACAGAGCATTGCAGCACAATCTTGCAAAACAAACTCCCACAAATGTGTGGAGATCCAGGGAGTTTTACTATACCTTACTCGTTAGACACTCTTAATTTTGATAAGTCTTTGTGTGATTCTGGTGACTCAATTAATTTAATGCCTTTGTCTATTCACATGAAACTAGAGAATCAGCTTGGAGAGATAAGGTCTGCACCAATATCTTTGCAGCTAGCAGACCAAACAACTATAATACCCGAAGGGATAGTGGAAGATGTCTTAGCTCGGGTAGAAAAGTTTGTATTTCCTGTAGACTCTATAGTGGTAAAGATGGAGGAGAACAAGGAGATAACCCTAATCTTAGGAAGACAATTCTTAGCAATGGGTAGAGCAATTTTAGATATACATGATAGAAAACTCATGCTTAGAATGGGTGAAGAGACTGTAACATTCGAGATGAATGTAGAGACGGGGGTGAAAAGGGAGAAGCCAGCTGTAAGTATTGAGTAGAAAGTGAAGAGTTCAAAAGAGAAAGCTGCAGCGAGTGAGAAAGATAAGTGTGGGGTATACCCCAAGAAGGCTGAGAAGAAGCTATCTGCATAGATGTGTGCACTAGTTCGGGTGCGAAGAATGGAGCCCGACTTCGACTCAGACCCCGAATAGAGATTCAGGAAATTTTCCTCTACCTTATGCTTTTATTTGTGTATCATGGGGACATGCCACAACTTAAACTGTGGGGTGGAGGACATGATGTATGTATGTATGTATGTATGTATGTATGTATGTATGTATGTATGTATGTATATTAGTTTTAGTTTTCTTTTGTTAGTTTGAGTAGTAGAGATAGAAAAACAAAATCATAAAAATTTTAAAATTACCGATTTTTCCTAATGATGGATATCAATCTACAGGTTTCTTGAGACATTAAAGTTGAAAGAAAAAGATAAAAAAGATTTTATTTTGTTAGGTAGTATAATAATTTTCCCTTGATTTTTCTTTGTGTCGCAGTTCTTTTCCAAGGGTTTTGTTTGAACCAGGTGTAGTTAGTTTTTGATTTTGTAGAATAGTAGGAACCTTGTGTTATGATTTGAATTGGAAGCAATGTCTCTTGAATTTATTATGCCTTAAGAATAGTGAGTGCTTTAGTTGTGACACTTAGACTCAATTTCTGACTCTTGCATAAGTACCTTAAACTGTATGATCTTAACCATGCTTGACTGCTTTGACTAGAGTGTCTTGATGATCCAATATTGTGTGAGTTATGTTCCATGTGTGTGTGAGGTTTTGGTGTATTCTGTGCATTTTATTTGATGTCTAGAACTTGCCCTATATATTTGCAACGTGAAATAGTAGTGTTGTTTAGTTTGGGAAGTGATATAGGCATTTCTATGTTGATCCAGTTATATGCTTTTACCCATCTAATTGTTATGTATCATAGTTAACCTATTTTAGCATGTCATCCTGTTTCTTTGGCAACTACATTACAAGCCCTACCTATTTGTTTGAATTGACCATCTATTTTAACCTTGTACCTCTCGTGAGCACTTGAATTTGGTATGAACTTTATAAAAGTTGAAGTATGGGGTGATTGGTTTGGTTTTTGAGTGGAACTAATGAAATAAGGAGAAAGGTGCACTGTGTTGAAAAAAGTAAGAGCCACTTGAATTAAAAAAGAAAAAAAACTAATTGTATGATTGTGTAAAATATTCCATGATAGTGGTAACTCTTGATGTAATTGTGCTTAAAGAAGATGGGAGTTAATATATATTGATGTGAAGGTGGAGTTATGGTTTGACATAAGTGTGGGGTTTTGAACAACGAAATATATGTATTAAAGTGCTTAGGGAGGTGTAGTTACTCTTATATATAAATGTATCATACTCGTCCCGCAGCCTACATTACAACCAATTAAAGTCCCACTCGATCCTTGACTGAATGAGCTCGATTAGTTGAGTAGTACATTATGGGCAAGCTTATGGTATGTCTTATGTAGCACATGAATGTTACTTCTAACAGAGTAATTGTCATAATTCGACCCTACTTGGTATAAATACATGTAAAAATATTATTTTTAGGACTTTTGACACATCTAAGACCTATGGAGGATAAGAAGGAGTTGGAGAAGCGAAAGCACAAGGGATTCATCATTCAATCCTCACTCAAGACAAGAGTTTGGATCGTTTTATATTTTTCTCTATATTTGTGATGAATTACTCCATATCTATGGAGTAGTTCTCTTTAGGAAATGATGGATTTGGTGTATTGATAATTGTTTATGGATATTAACTCTAGTTTTAATGCATTGAATCATTTTGAGTTTTTTAATTGTTGCATCTATAATCACATGTTCATGTAATCGAGAGAGGCATAACTTGTGATATCTTTGCATTATCTTGTGGGTTGAGTTCATTAATTCTTCTTAGTAATCGAAAGAGGCTGGTTGAATCATTTATTAAACCTAGTTAGGAGGATAATCAAAAGAGGTTCTCCTAAAGATCAATCCACTATGAATTCTTGCATATCTTCAGCGAGCTTAAACTGGTTCATATTGTGAGGTTGAGACTTAATCGAGAGAGGAGTTTCTACTAAATGTTTGAACTAATAATTGAGTGAACTCGAGAGACTCACTTGAATATTAGAAGTGAATTAACTAGAGTTAAATCCCAGACATTTATCTTGCACCTATCCAATCAACCCCTATTGTTCCCAATTGATATCTTCCTTGCTTACTTTTGTTCGATTGTCATTAGTTAATTAGCTCTAGATTCTTTGTTAATTTTATCTTTAATTCATATAATTCTTAACTGTTGATCATTTTGGATAGCAATCTAGCTACAAACTACAATAATAATGTTTAACTCCAATCCCTGTGGATACGATATTATATTATACTATATTCGACTAGTGAGCATAATTTTGTGGTATTTCTTATTTATTTGATATTGTCACTTGAGATTTTCGGAGCTGTTAAGATAGAATATGAGATTGAGAAATTCATACCTTAAAAGAAATATTTGGAAGATTATGTAACTTACAGATTTACCCCATTATTGTTGTGTGCTTCTTATCTGCTTATGATTTATCATATTACTTCATTGGACCTCTAGTAAGTGTCGATGTCGACCCCTCGTCACTACTTATCCGGGGTTAGGCTAGATACTTACTGGGTATGCATTGATTTACGTACTCATGTTGCACTTCTACACTAAATGTGCACGATCTGACAGGTTTATTTGGTGATCACCTTAGCGCGTAGGCTCACCTGTTGAGGAGACTTTATGTGAGCTGCATTCCAGGCTACACATCGTAGCCCACCGAGTTTTCATCGTACTATTTATTTTATCTTGTCCTATTTACATTTTCGAGAGAGGTTGTATTATTATTGTACTCCTTAGAAAATGCTCATGCACTTGTGACACCGAGTTTTGGGGTTATACTAGTTTATGCTTATGGTTTCATATATCATTAACGCCTTTCAATTCCTTTATAAACTACAAATGTTGTACGTCCCCGTGGATTAGGAATGTAAACCACCTTCCTTATTAAAAACTATGATTTCGAAAGTAATAAAATAAATAATTAAATGGATAAATCACTGTTGGCTTACCTGACGGAGGCGTTAGGCGTCATCACGACCTATAGTAGCATTTGGGTCGTGACAAGTATGTATATGGATAATGCTGTAATGGGCTAATGTTTAACTGGTAAGGCTAAATATAAGGTACAAAAATTTTGGATTTTCAGATATCTGAAATTTCGAAGTCCCAAATTCAAAATCAAAACAACAACAACAACAACAACAACCCAGTATAATCCCACTAGTGGGGTCTGGGGAGGGTAGTGTGTACGCAGATCTTACCCCTACCCGGGGTAGAGAGGCTGTTTCCAAATGACCCTCGGCATCCTTCCCTCCAAGAACTCCCCACCTTGCTCTTGGGGTGACTCGAACTCACAACCTCTTGGTTGGAAGTGGAGGGTTCAAAATCAAAAAATTTTAAAAATACAATCCGAACTCCAATCTATAATCTTAAAAGTTCGGATTTCGGGTTTGCCCAAACTATGGCTATGTCACGACCCAAAACCTAAGCCTGTCGTGATGGTGCCAAACATGGTACGAGGCAGGCTGAAATTTCAAAAAAATAATTCCAACACTTTTACATGAAAAGTAAAACAACACAGGTTTAAATTCATCAAACTCTCAAAAATTGAATAGAAGGCCAAAACCCAATACAGAAATTCCCAACATCGGGGTGTCACAGAGTACATGAGAGTCTATACAACACAAGTCTAGAAATACTGCCTTAAAAGACTAAAACTAAGTACCTAAAGCAGAAAGATAGGGAAGGAGAGACAAGGTCTGTGAACGTCGAGCAACTACCTTGGAATCTCCAACAATCAAGCTGCACAAAGAAATCAACACCCATCGTGTCCGGAAACACCTGGATCTGCACATGAAGTGCAGGGTGTAGTGTGAGTATAACCAACTCAGTAAGTAACAAGACTAAATAATGGACTGAAAGTAGTGACGAGTTTCACAGATATAATTCAATTATAGAAATTACAACATAGAAAGATATGCATGCTTTCAAATTCGACAATTAAGGCCAAGACAGTTAATTCATGTCAAGTTCAATTGAAACAGGGTATAATATCTCTCTGAATTTCATGACAGTGATATAAGCCAGCTGAAGTACAACAATAATAAAATCAAGTGCATAATCTCATAACAACAGTCACTCAGTCCTCCCATACACTCCAACCTCATAGTCACTAATTCCTTACAGTCTCCCATCCCTCTCAGTCGCTCGGCACTCGCACTCAGTACGTACCTGCCCTCACTGGGGGTGTATACAGACTCCGGAAGGGCTCCTTCAGCCCAAACACTATAACAAGCCAATCACGGCATAAATCAATAAAACATGTTGCGGCGTGTAGCCCGATCCCATAAATATCCTTACAATCAGGCCCTCGGCCTCATTCAGCCATCAACCTCTCCAGTCTCTCGGGCTCTCAGTAATCATGATAATCATCCCAAACAACAATGATATAATGTATCAATAATGAACAATAGAGACTAAGAATTGTAATATGCAAGTAAAACTGTGACTGAGTACAAAACATCTATTTAACAAGTAATTCACATGTACACAATCTCTGTGGGTCCATACCGTGCCAATACATAGTCTAAACATGATTTCTAACATGATTTATAGTTCAATTTCTATAACATATGGAGAATATACGGATAACAACAAATTATTCATCTATACAGTCCTTAGGAATTGACCAAGTCACAAATTCCTACGGTGCATGCCCAGACACCCATCACCTAAGATGTGTGTCACCTCAAAATCAATCACACGACATATAATGCAGGGTTTCATACCCTCAAAACCAAATTTAGAACTGTTACTTACCTCAAGCTGTGCAAATCCTTACTCTAACACACCCTTGCCTCATGAACCGGCTTCAAAATGCCTCGAATCTAGCCACAAATAGTTCGATACAATCAATACGGGCTAAAGGAATCATTTTTAAAAGAAAATACTAAGTTATTATTCAAAACTCAAAACTCAAAACTCAAAATCCGGTTCAAAAGCCGGCCCCCGAGCCCACGTCTTGAATTCCAATAAAAGTCACAAAACCCAAAAGCCCATTCAAACACGAGTCCAACCATACCAAATTTGCAAAACTCCGACACCAAATCCCCAAATTTAACTCTCCAAATCCCTAGCCTCAAACTCCTAAATTTCACCTTAAATACACACAAACTAGGTGGGCAATTCAATGGGAAAACAAGATTATTGATTAAAAATTAGCACAAGGGACTTACCTCCAAAACCCCTTCAAAAATCCTCTCAACAATCTCCCACTCCCGAGCTTGAAATGTTTAAAATGAATCAAAATCGCGAACCCTTGAATTTAAATGTTCTGTCCAACCCTTCTGCTTCTGCGGAAACTTAACTGCATCTGCGGTGTCGCAGAAGCAACAATACTTCCGCTTCTGCGGTGAACCACTGGGACTGGGCCTCCAATTCTGCGATCCTGCCCTCGTATCTGCGCAACCGCAGGTGCGGAATTCCCATCGCACTTGCGCAACCTCCCCACTGGCCAAACTTCGCTTCTGCGCCCCTCATGCCGCATTTATGACCACGCAGGTACGGGAATTCCTTCGCACCTGCGCCCCCAGTTCTCCTCACTCCTGGCTACACCTGCGCTCCCAAGCTCGCACCTGCGACCAATGTTCTGCAGGTGCGATTGCACTAGAAGGCTTCAGCTACCGCAGTCAGTCAAACTCAAATTTTGATCCGAAATCCATCCGAAATCAACCGGAGGCCCCCCTGGGACCTCAACCAAATATACCAACAAGTCCTAAAACACGATACAAACTTAGTCGAGACCTAAAATCACATCAAACGACATCAAAAACATGAATCGCACCCCAATTCAAGCCTATTGAAACTAAGGAAATTTGAACTTCTACGAACGATGCCGAAAACTACGATTGACCTCAAATTTTGCAACCAAGTCTCAAATGACACCACGGACCTACTCTAAATCCCGGAACCCCTATCCAAGCTCGGTATTCACACAGTCCACTCTCGGTCAAACTTCCAAATTTCCAACTTTCTCCATTTCAAGCATAATTCCACTACGGACATCCAAATCACAATCAGGATATGCTCCTAAGTTCAAAAGCACCCAACGGAGCTAAAGGAACCATCAAAACTCCATTTCGGAGTTGTTTACACATAAGTCCACATCCGGTCAATCTTTGTAACTTAAGTTTTCATCCTTGAGACTAAATATTGCAATTCATTCTGAAATCTCTCCGGACCTGAACCGACTGCCCCGGCAAGTCACATAATAGCTATAAAGTACAAAATGAGCAATAAATGAGGGAACGGGGCTACAAGTCCCAAAATGACCGGATGTGTCATTACATCCTCCCCCTCTTAAACAAACATTCGTCCTCGAACGGCTCTAGAAACGTACCTGGAGTCTCAAATAGGCGTGGATATCTGCTCCGCATCTCTCGCTCAATCTCCCAAGTAGCCTCCTCAACTGGCTAACCCCTCCACTGCACCTTCACTGAAGCTATGTCATTTGACCTCAACTTTCAAACCTGCCGGTCCAAAATATCCACCGACTCCACATCATAAGTCAAATCACCATCCAACCGAACCGTGCTGAAATACAGAACATGAGACGGATCGCCGACATACTTCTGGAGCATAGAGACATGGAATACTGGGTGCACACTCGACAAACTAGGTAGTAAGGCAAGCTTGTAAGCCACCTCTCCAATCCTCTTAATTACCTCAAACGGCCTAATATACCGAGGGCTCAACTTGCCCTTCTTCTCGAACCACATAACACCATTCATGGGTGAAACTTTGAGCAGTACCTTCTCCCAACGATGAAAGCAACATCACGAACCTTCCTATTAGCGTAAATCTTCTGTCTAGACTACGCCGTGCGAAGCTGATCCTGAATCAATTTAACCTTGTCCAAAGCATCTTGAACCAAGTCAGTAAACAATAGCCTAGCCTCCCCAGGATCAAACCAACCCATCAGAGATCGACACCGTCTCCCATACAAAGCCTCATACAGAGCCATCTGAATGCTCGACTGGTAGCTGTTGTTGTAGGGAAACTTCGCGGGCGACAGAAACGGATCCCAAGAACCCCCAAAATCAATGACACAAGCGCGTAGCATGTCCTCCAATATCTGAATAGTGCGCTCGGATTGTCCGTCCGTCTGAGGGTGAAATGTTGTACTCAACTCAACCTGGGTGCCCAACTCTCACTGCAAAGATCTCCAAAACTGTGATGTAAACTACGTACCCCAATCTGAAATGATGGACACTAGCACACTATGAAGGCGAACAATCTCGCAGATGTAAATCTCAGCCAACCGCTCTAAAGAATAAGTAGTCCCAACTGGAATGAAGTGCGCGGATTTGGTCAGCTGATCCACAATCACCCAAATAGCATTGAACTTCCTCGAAGTCCGTGGAAGCCCAACTACAAAATCCATGGTGATTCGCTCCCACTTCCATTCTGGAATCTCAAGCCTCTGAAGCAATCCACCCGGTCTCTGATGCTCATACTTCACTTGTTGACAGTCAAGGCATCGGGATACAAATCCTACTATATCCTTCTTCATTCTCCTCCACCAATAATGTTGTCTCAAGTCCTGATATATCTTTGCTGCACCTGGATGAATGGAATACCACAAATTGTGGGCCTCCTAAATGATCAACTCATGCAGCCCATCTACATTAGGCACATAAATCCGACCCTGCATCCTCAACACCCCATCATCCCCAATAGTAACATCCCTGGAATCACCGTGCTGAACCGTGTCCTTAAGGACAAGTAAATGAGGATCATCATATTGGCGCTCTCTAATGAAAACATATAGGGAAGACCGAGAAACCACACAAGTTAGAACCCGACTAGGCTCCAAAACATCTAATCTCATGAACTGGTTGGCCAAGGCCTGAACATCAACTACAAAAGGTCTCTCACCAATAGGAATGAATGCAAGGCTACCCATACTCAACGTCTTCCTACTCAAGGCATCGGCCACCACATTAGCCTTCCCGGAATGATACAAAATAGTAATATCACAGTCCTTTAGCAGATCCAACCATCTTTGCTGCCTCAAATTTAGATCGTTTTGTTTGAAAAAAGGGCTGGAGACTCGGGTGATCCATAAATACCTCACAAGACACACCGTAGAGATAATGCCTCCAAATCTTCAATGCATGAACGATGGCAGTCAACTCCAAATCATGAACAAGGTAGTTCTTCTTATGGGGCTTCAACTGTCGCGAAGAATAAGCAATTATTCTACCCTCCTGCATCAAGACACACCCAATATCAATCTGAGAAGCATCACAATACACTATATAATAGCCCTAAGTTGAAGGCAAAACTAGAACTTGAGTTGTGGTCAAAGAAGTCTTGAGTGTCGCTTCTAAAATCTCTCCTCACACTCATTCGACCGCCTGAAAGTAGCACCCTTTTGGGTTAATTTGGTCAAGGGAGATGCAATATACGAGAAACCCTCCACGAAGCAACGATAATAACAGGCCAAGTCGAGAATGCTCCGAATCTCCGTAGCTGAGGACGGTCTCGGCCAACTCTAAACCGACTCTATTTTCTTTGGATCCACCTACATACCCTCACTAGACACCACGTGCCCCAAGAACGCCACTAAACTAAGCCAAAACTCACACTTGGGGAACTTGGCATAAAGCTTCTCCTCCCTCAACCGCTGCAACACAATCCTCAAATGTTAGGTATGATCCACCTGGCTACGAGAGTACACCGGGATATCATCAATGAATACTATGACAAACGAGTCGAGATAAGGCTGAAATACATTGTTCATCAGATGCATGAATATTATTGGAACGTTGGTCATCCCAAAAGATATCACAAGGAACTTTTAATGACCATAACATGTCATAAATGTTGTCTTTAGAATATCCGAGTCCTGAATCTTCAACTGGTGATACCCAGATCTCAAGTCAATCTTAGAGAACACCCTCGCTCCCTGCAACTGGTTAAATAGATCATCAATGTTTGGCAAAGGATACTTGTTTTTTATTGTAACTTTGTTCAACTGCCTATAATCGATGCACATCCGCATAGTACCATCTTTTCTCTTCACAAATAGGACCTGTGTACCCTAAGGCGACACACTGGGTCTAATAAACCCCTTATCAAGAAGTTCATGACACTGCTCCTTTAATTCCTTCAACTCAGCTGGTGCCATACGGTACGGTGGAATAGAAATGGGCTGAGTGTCTGGCACCAAGTCAATACTAAAGTCAATATCCCTGTCGG
>AWOL01S0093335.1:17834-29545 GCA_000715115.1 Nicotiana otophora | reverse complement strand
TTTTTTTTTTTGGGGGGGGGGGGGGGAGTTTATTTGATCTAATTTAATGATTCTGAGACAATTGGTTTGTAATAACTAATAGTATTTTCTTATTTTTTCTTATTCTGTATATATTCTCTCTTTTCTTCTCTCATTATATATATACCTTCTCTCATTATGTATATATCTTCTCTCGTTATGCATATTCATATTACTTCTTTTTGAATTAGTAGATTCTTTTTGATTTAGTAGCTTCTTCTTATGTTTTCGTAGTTAATAAGTCTTTGGTTTTCTTAATCTCACCGTTCTTTCTAAAGGTAGTATTTTTGTGAACCGGGAGACTCTTCCCAACGATGGATGGTATGACAACCTTCTTAAGGGGCTGAGTCCCTTTTTTGTGTTTAGGTAATTATAGAATTAGTAATGATTAAGAATACCTAATTAAGTCATGCTCGAAGAGTCAAACATGCTTCATTTAGTACCAACACACTTAACTACGTGCTTATGGTTAGAAACAAGGTTTTTGGAAAGAAATAGCTCTAGTTAGTGACTTTGTGACTCTTGTGTTAACTTAGGCAATCATCGAGTTGTTTAATCAAAGCCTAGCGGTTTTCAATCTTGAATGTGGTCGTTGTGGGTCCTCAACTCTATCCTCTTTATCAATCTAGTTGCGTGAGGGGTGAGATGATTTGTTGCTAGTCCAAGTACCCGTGCGAATGGTCTAGAACTTGCCCCGAATGTGTTTCAAGGCGAAAGCTTAAGTTTTGCTTGGTTTGAGGAGTGATTGTAGGCTTTCCTTGACCTGTTTAAGCTTATCGTTGCCTACCAATGTTGTTATCCCTAGTCAACCCATTTGAGCCTCGAGCCTTTCTCATTTGATAACTATGTTACAAGCCTTTACCCGTTTTGTCGTGACCTCTCTTGGCACTCGAGCTTTCCTTAACACTCTTGTAAGACAGTTGGCTAAAAATGTAAGTTTGGGGGAGAGACGAGGAACTTGAAAGAGGTATCAAGGCACAAAAAGAGAAAAGAAATGAGGAGAAATAAAGTCAAGAAAAGGAAAGATCAAAAAGAAAAATGCAAAAAAAAGGAAGTGAATAAGTGGAATAGTTGAAGGGATTCAAAGAAAGGTAATGATCCAAAATATGGAGAAGTCAAAAAAGTAGAAAATGAATGTCATGATCAAGAAAGAGTGATGTTAAGTCTCTCTAATTCCCCAAGGAAAAGAAAGTGCCCCAAAGAATTGGCAAAGTATGAGCCAAGAATAAATAAATGGAGTGCTTAAGGAAAGGTGAACCCACTCAACCATAGTGTATCCAACCTTAGTCCAAAAGCCTTCATTCCATCCCAAACAAGCCCTACGTGATTTCAAACTGAGTGAGCTTATATTAGTGGCGATCTACATGAGGGGCAAGCCTATGGTACTTGAAGCCATACTTGCGACATTCTCTTGATAGAGATGAGAGTACCTTTCGCAAATCTTTGGATTGAGTGCTAAAATTCTTAGGTGAGCTAGGAAAATAGAAAGTATAGGAGGAGGAATTTGGCATCCACAATGGCCTACGTGAGAGTGAGAGCTTCCTTGATGAATAAAGTCAACTTTTGATACTCAAGTGTCACATTAGAACTATATGTGTATAAACGTTTAACTTGTCTCCTTGTTGATAATACATAAGTAGTGTGGGTAATTGTTAGTCCCAATTGATATGTGAATGGCTCACATTTAACTGGTTGAAATGGCCATTAACTTGTGGAGGTGGAAACTATTTTATTTGCTTGAGGACAAGCAAAATCTTAAGTTTGGGGGAGTTCATAAGTGGGAATTTTGACTATTTATTATCTCCTTTTAGCTTTTGTTTTAGTCTAAAAGCATTGATTGGTGTTCTCGAAACTGATGAAATGTGTAGAATTGCAAGAATGTTGGAGGTTGAACTCCCGAGATGAAATTCGACTTAAAGAGGAATAGTCCGAGCATAAGGAAACAACAGGGCACAAAAGCATACAAAGTGAGGTCCACGGAAGGAATTCTATGGCCACAGAACAAAGTGTGGACCACAAAATTTCATCTGCGGCCGCAAACAATGAAGAAAATCCCAGCAGGATTTTTAGCAAACTGCGGACCACACAGGAATTGTGTGGCCGCAAATGAAGAGCTGGAGATCAACTTCAGAGGTTGTGCAAATTTTCGAAGTCCAAGTCCCTCAAAAATTGCGGACGGCAAAAGAATTGTGCGGCTGCAAAAGTAAAGATCCGAATCGCAGAAGACTAGATTGTGGTCGCAGTGATAAATCTGCGGACCTTAGAAACATTGCCTCGCGGTCACAGTTCAGAATTGTGCGGCCGCAGAATGCTAGCTTCAGCAAGATGAAGAAGTCTGCGGACCGCGCATGGAATTGTGCGGCCGTAGAACCTCCCGAAGGGCATTTTTACCCAAAATTTCCAGCCTTGTATAAATAAACGAGTTTCACAAAATTATGTTAACTTTTGACATCAGCAAGTCCTATAGCCATTTGGCTTTACCTCTTTTGGAAGTGTTCTATATTTTGGAGTATTTTAGTATAGATTTTATCATCTTAACTTTACAATATGAGTTTAATTAGTATTTCTTCTTCTATTTCTTTAATTCCAAGCATGAGTAGCTAGCTTTGTACTAGGGTTGTGACCCAACCCTAGTGTGTAAACCTTATGGGTATCTAATTTCGTGCTTGTTTATGATTGTGTGTTTATTATTTAGCCTTGTTCATGCTTTAATTTATGAAATTAATGGTTGCAAACATTAGTTCATGCCTATTTGACATAGTCTCTACTTGAGAAAGAGAGACTTGTCTAGGAAATCTTGGCTAACAAGAACTTGGGTCAATTGAGCGATTGATTAACCCAATTAAAGGGTTAAACCTAGAGATAGTAATAACCTCACTTTAGTTTTTATCACCTTTTTGTGTGATACCCATTTGGACTTGAGAAAGCCAAAATTGGGCAAAACCATTCTCTGACCGAGAGTTATTGAGTGGGTAATTGAGAGCTGATAGCTATAATACACCCCGATCAACAAAATAAGCATTAAGGTTTATATCCCATTAGGCAAACACCTAGGTGATGGTCATAGCCCTAGGCTTTTTACAAACTTGAAAAATAACAAAAACAATTATCCTAGTCTCATTTCTTAATTTTGCAATCTTTATTTTAAAACAGCAATAGAAACAAAACCAATTTATGGAAGTGCAAATTAAGATAGTTCAAATTCAAGCATTAGAGTATATACTCCTAACTCCCATATAGCTCTTTGTTGATTCGATCCCGACTCTTTGTTGGGTTACTATAATTGCAATCAACCGACGCATACCTTGTATTGAGGTGTGCATTGGGCGCGATAGGTCAAACGACCCACCAAAATGAGCATGTGACCTCTTATACATGTTCCATTAAAGGGAACGACTTGGAGGATGATGAGATCGAGTTTGTTTTATTGAAAAGGTTCGGGGAGACCCTATCAAAAGGAGCTATGATATGGTATCACAACTTACCTCCAAATTCTATTGACTATTTTATTATGCTTTGTAGATTCCTTCGTAAAAGCACATGTTGGGGCTATCAAGGTAGATACCAGAAAGCCAGACCTTTCCAAAGTAAAGCGGCGGGATAACAAGATGCTCAGGGAATTCATGCCCCGGTTTCAAATGAAATGGATGGACTGTTCCCTGGTCGCGGATGATTGGGACATTCAGGCTTTCACCCAAGGACTCAGCATTCGAAGCTCGTTGGCTTCACAACAGTTGAAACATAACTTGGTAGAATATCTGGCCGTCACTTGGGTTGATGTCCATAACCGGTATCATCAAAAAATCAGGGTCGAAGATGATCATCGTGGGGCCCCTTCCGGGTCTGTGTATCCCGTCAGAACCACCAACAGATTCAAGAGAGACATCGATCGTGAACCGATATAACACAGGGATCGATATCCGCCGTACAAAGAAGATCGAAGAAGCAGTGGGTCCAGGCAAAACCTTATGATAAATAAAAGGATAAATGACCAAGGTCAAAGAAACCGGGCACTCATGAGCAAAAACAGCTTCGACAGGCCCGTCAGGCCAAAAGAAGTGCCAAGATTATCAAAATACAATTTCAACGCCGATGTCGTTGCTATCGTATATGCCATTGGACGCATCAAAGATACCAAATGGCCTCGACCTTTATAGTTCGATCCAGCCCAAAGGGATCCTAACCTAATGTGCAAATATCATGGTACTCATGGCCACATAATACAAGATTGCCGACAATTAAGAGAGGAGGTGGCCCGGTTGTTCAACAATGGACATCTCCGAGAGTTCGTGAGTGATAAAGCAAAGAACCACTTCAGGAACAGGGTTTCTAATAAGCAGACCGAACAGAATGAACCTCAGTACGTCATTAACATGATCATCGATGGGGTTGACATTTCACAGGGACCAATGTTGAAGCGCACCAAAGTATCCATCACAATAGAGAAATAGACTCGGGATTACGCACCAGAAAGAACCTTATATTTCAACGACGAAGACGCTGAGGGGATCGTATAGCCCCACAACGATGCACTGCTAATATCGATAATCATAAATAAATATCGAGTTAAGCATGTGTTAATTGTTCCAGGTAGCTCAGCCAACATCATCAGATCGAGGGTCGTGAAACAACTCGACCTACAAGATCGAATCGTACCTACGGTCCGAGTCATGAACGGGTTCAACTTGGCATATGCGACCACTAAAGGGGAGATAATATTACAGGTGAACGTCATAGAAACCATTCAGGAAGCCAAGTTCTATGTAATCAAAGGAGATATGAAATACAATGCTTTGTTCGACAGGCCATGGATTGACAACATGAGAGCAATACCCTTAACACTACACTAGGTGCTGAAATTCCCAACACGAAGAGGAATCAAAATAGTTTACGGGGAACAACCGGCCGCCAAGGAAATATTCGTGGTCGATAAGGTGATCTAGGCATCCACACTCTCGACATCGAAGGGTCCGAATCCGACAGCCAAATAGCAATTATCGGTACCAGCCTCGACAAAATCGGAGAAACAAGGGGTAGACGAGGGCGACGACTACGGAGTTCCTAGATATTGTTTAGCCCCCCGATGATTCCTACGCTACCAAATCAACGATCGAGGAATTGTAGCAAGTTTTACTAATGGAACACTTGCCCGATCGAAAGATATACATGGGCACGGGGTTAAGTCCCAAGCTCAAGGAAAAACGCATTCAATTTCTTATACCTAATGAAGATTGTTTTGCTTGGTCCCACCTTGATATGACAGGGATCCCACAGGAAATAATCACTCACAAGATAAGCCTAGACCTGAAGTTCCACCTGGTCAAGCAGAAGAGGAAACCCCAGTCCAAGGTCAAATATGCTTTCATCAAGGATGAGGTATCTAAACTCCTTAAAATAGGGTCTATTCGGGAGGTTAAATACCCAGATCAGTTAGGAAACATAGTGGTAGTCCCTAAAAAAAGGAATAAATTAAGAATGTGCATAGACTATAAAAACTTGAGTAAGGCATGGCCCAAGGACTCCTTCCATTTGCCCAACATCGATCGCACGATCGATGCAATGGCCAGCCACGAGATGCTCAGTTTTCTCGATGCCTATTCCGGGTACAACAAAATACGGATGAACTTGAGCGATCAGGAACCAACCTCCTTCATCACTAAGTACAACACTTACTGCTATAACGTGATGTCATTCGGACTAAAACATGTCGGTGCCACCTACCAAAGCCTAGTAAACTGGATGTTCGAGGAACAAATAAGAAAATCAATAGAGGTTTACATTGATGATATGTTGGTTAAGTACCTGCGAGCAGAGGACCATTTGAAACATTTGTAGGAAACCTCAGCATATTTAACAAAAACAATATGAAGCTGAATCCGGAGAAGTGTGCATTTGGAGTCAGATCCGGTAAATTCCTCAGATTCATGGTATCTAACCGGGGAATCGAAATCAACCCTGATAAGATCAAAGCCATAAACAATATCACTGTTGTGGATAACGTGAAGGCCGTACAAAGATTAAATGGATGCATAGCTGCCCTAGGGCGATTCATCTCGAGGGCTTCCAATAAGAGCCAGCGATTCTTCTCACTGTTGAAAAAGAAGAATAACTTCTCGTGGACCCCGGAGTGCCAACGGGCCTTGGAGGAGCTCAAGCAATATCTATCGAGCCCACCGCTGCTCCACACACCGAAGAAATACGAGCAGCTATACCTGTACCTGGCAGTATCAGAGATAGCGGTAAGTGGAGTCCTAGTTCGGGAAGAGAAAGGTACACAATTTCCAATTTACTATATTAGCAGGACTTTAGTCGAGGTCGAAACTAGATACCCTCTCCTAGAAATTTGGCGCTCGCTTTGCTAAGTGCCTCTAGGAAGCTAAAATCATATGTTCAATATCACCCCATATGTGTTGTGACTACTTACCCATTGACATATCGGGGGGCAGCATCGCTCGTGGCAGCCTATGGATTTTGGCAACGGAACGGCGAGGCCTCGTGAAAGTAGCGCCGCAAGGTGCTGTGCGCATGGGGCTGAGTTTAGTACATGTTGAAGATTGTGCGGTTGTTGTGGGTTGTGTTCGTGCCTTTAATATGCCGACCTGAATACCCGAGGTTGAAAGAGAGTTATTGTTGAACTCGAGGATTTCCTCGGGGATCTGAACCCTCTTTACAGATGATGCCTAGAACGTAAAAAGGTCCGGACTTGGCATCGTATTGAAGCCACCAATAGGCAATGTAGTCAAACAATCAATTAGGACTGTAAAAATGACTAACAACGAGGCCGAATATGAGGTCATGATTGCAGGTCTTGAACTAGCCAAAAGTTTGGGGGCGGAGGTGATCGAAGCTAAGTGCGACTCCCTCCTTGTGGTGAACCAAGTTAATGGGACGTTCGAGGTTAGAGAAGAACGAATGCAAAGATACCTGGATAAGTTACATGTAACATTACATCGGTTCAAGGAGTGAACTCTACAACACGTAGCTCGGGGTCAAAATAGTGAGGCCGATACCCTTGCTAACTTGGGCTCGTCGGTCGAGGACAATGAGTTCAACTCGGGGGAAGTCGTACAACTCATGAGATCGGTAGTGGAAGAAGGACACCCAAGATAAACTCAATGAGCCTAACTTGGGACTGGAGAAACAAATACATAAAATATCTGAAGACCGAAAAACTACCCTCGGATCGAAAAGAATCGAGGGCCCTGCATAAGAAGGTAACCCGATTTAGCTTGTCCAAAAATGGAACCCTGTTCAGAAGAACATCCGATGGCCCTCTCGCGATATGTCTAGGACCGAGAGATACCAAGTACATTCTGGGGGAACTTCATGAAGGTACATGCGGAAATCATTCAGGCTCCGAATCAATGGTTCGAAAAGTAATCAGAGTCGGATACTACTGGATCGACATGGAAAAGGATGTGAAGGAGTTCATACGAAAATGTGATGTATGTCAAAGACATGCTCCGATGATTCATCTAGTCAGGGAGCTGCTGCATTCTGTCTTGTCACTCTAGGCGTTCATGAAATGGGGGACAGGTTGGCCACCTTCCATGGGCACCCGGTAAGGCTCAATTTATATTATTTATGACTGACTATTTTTCTAAGTGGGTGGAATCCCAGATATATGAGAAGTTCAAGGAGAAGGAAGTCATCGATTTCATTTGGGACCACATCATATGTCGGTTCGGAATGCCGGTCGAGATCGTGTGCGACAATGGGAAACAGCTCATCTGCAACACAGTAAGCAAGTTTCTCGAAGACCATAAGATCAAAAGGATCCTATCAATACCCCACAACCCTAGTAGGAACGGACAAGCGGAATCCACCAACAAAATCATACTCCAAAATATCAAAAAGAGGTTGACCGACACCAAAGGAAAATGGAAGGAAATCCACCCGAAGTCCTATGGGCATACCGTACGACCTCGAATTCTAGTACTGAGGCTACCCGATTCTCGCTGGTTTACAGTGCCGAAGCTCTAATACCGGTTGAAATTGGAGAACCGAGTCTCAGGTTCCGATATGCAACAAAAGAATCAAATGACGAAGCCATGAATACGGGTCTAGATCTGATAGATGAAAGCTGCGAAGCCGCCCTTGTTCGGTTGGCCCCCCAAAAATAGCGGATCCATAGGTATTACAATCGAAGAGCCAACTTTCGACATTTCAATGTCGGGGACTTAGTGTTAAGGAAGATCACGCTTAGCACCCGAAACCTGAAGGAAGGGAAGTTGGGGCCGAACTAGGAAGGTCCTTATCAAATTATCAAGATCGCTAGAAAGGGATCGTACAAACTAGGAACACTGAACGGTAAGAAATTACCAAACAACTGGAACATAACTCACATGAAGCGATATTACTGCTAAGGTACGACCTCATTCATTCCTTTTACTTATTTTCATTTTGGACTAATACTTACAGGCTACCGTTGAAGAACGACACAAATTTTAGGCCTGAAAGCACGTGTTGCACTTTTTTCCCCTTGAACCGGTTTTGTCCCAAATGGGTTTTCCGACAAGGTTTTTAACGAGGCAACAATAAATCGTGCTAATGTAGAATTGATGGTCGGCTACTAACCGATGTTAAAGATCAAGACAACAGTATTCAAGGCTTCTCTATGATCGGCCTCGAACACTGGGGGGCATCACCCTCTGATAATGACTTTAGCAAGCAACGAAACTTTGTGATCAAATGGTCTCGGCTCGATCGATAGAATTTACTGTAAGGGCCAAACAGTAAAATGAACTGTGCCCACATAGACTGTTCGAGCCGTGACACAAATCTTGTACACATGTGTAACCATATATATTATGCACAGAAATAAAAAGAAGTTTTTACCTTATGGATAAATATCTTGTCCCTTAAAAATTTTGTTCTCTTTCTTTTTTCTTAAGGAATTTCCTACATTTGATCCCTTAAAGATATTGAGCCCAAGGGCCAAGTTTATCTTGGTTCAAAGGATCGCTCTAACTCGGGGACTGCCGTCCAAAGACAAACTCGGACGGTACGGTCTATCAGAGCCCGGGGGCACAAGACCTATTAGGTAGTGCCCGAACCTTAATAATCCCCTAAAGATATTCGTTCGAGTTCGTTGTTGACAAACCAATATGTTTATCTCATAGATTTGGATTATATGGATGGACTATTGTGAGAACCTCACTAGCAAATAGAAAAAGCTAAGAGCAATTTTATCAAACCGTACCGAAGTCATACTAAACCAAATTAAGAAATACCGAACCGTACCGAACTACTTTGGTACGGTATTTGGTATGCACAATTAACATACCAAACACCGAAGTACTGAACCAAATTTTTTAAATACTGTACCGAACGTCCACCCCTAGCCTCAGCTTTAACTGCATCTATCTCAGCTCGGAGTTGGTCAATCCGGTCGATCTTCTGTTGGGCTTGCAGATTCCGACCATTAGTCACCGTGTCTAACTCATCGTCACTAACTTTAAATATTTTTACCTGTTCGACCAGGTCAGCATGCTCCTTCCGAGCCACCTCCAGCTCAGCTCGGAGGCTCTTATCCCCCCTTCACGCTGCTCACTAAGGAGTTTGTAAGTATCTCTCTTATCAGTGAGCCCTCAGACCTCGGCTTCGAGTTGGTTCAGCTTATCCCTATATCAAAGGAAAGTTTCATGGTGAAGCATCGAGTCCTACAAACACAAAAGAAAAATGTTAGGGTTATCTATAAATTAGTCTAAGTACGAATTAAAGTCATCAAGAGATATCTAAAGTTACTCGGTTTAGCGCATGTTGTGCTTCGTTGAACAGGCAGGGTGCATCTACCTCATTTATCTTGGCATGGTCTTCCTTGATCACCAGAAACTGAATATAACTGGCCACTTCTACGGGGGTGAAGAGGACCCGGGCATCCTCCGGAATGGAGATGATGATGGGACGTTTCTAGTCAGGATCCACACTCGGAGCTGGGAACCGGTTGGTCTGTTTCGGGCTTGAGGAAGGGCCACTTGCTCTCAAAGATGGAATATTCTTCGACACCTCTAAGTCACCCAATCCGGTGACATCCACTATGGCATTAGAATCCACGCCATCAAAAAAGCTGCGAAATGGGTCGTCAGCCCCATGGCCCCCCTCGTTGTGGCGTTCTTTGACTGTTTGGGCCTCATTATACATGGACTTAATGAATGAGGGCAACTCGGTGAGTCTATCACACCTAGTACTTCCTTCGGGGCATTGCCCACATCTCGGGAAGCCTCGACCCCGGCTTCCTCGTCGACCTTCCTAGCTTGAGGCATGCCAGTCTCGAGGTTCTCTATTTAGGAGGCCCCTTGCCCTTCAAGTTGTGATGGAACATGGGCCATCAGGAAAAAGGCTGCTTCTTCTTCGGATTCGTCTATCAGTCGGTAGATCGAATCTGGAGGTGATGCTTGGGCACGGGTGCTGTCTTTTGACTTGCGTACCAGCTTTCTTTTTGTTTTCTCTTTCTCCGAGCTCAGGGAACTGGGAGCCCTTTTCTTTTATTCTTTTCAGCCTGTCTCGGAGCAGGGCACTTGGTAGATAAGTCCTCACTACAGGCTGGAGGCCTCAGTTCTACTTCCTTGGATAAACCTGCAAAAAGAAGTAAATGGAGGGAGGACTTAATGATAAAAGAGGAATCCAAATATTACCTACTCAGGAAAGGAGTCTCACCATGGGAACGGGCCTCCCAACGGCCCTTCGAGATCTTGCTCTATGAGCGCTTGGAGTAGGGAATCTATGATACGTTACCCTCAACCCACTCCTTGAATCCAGGAACGGTATTCGGGACCCGAGAAATTGCTGCACCACCATAAAATACTGAGAAGAAAGAAGGAAATAAGTATAAAATCGACTTTCAAAAATAAAATTGTACTTACGTGATGTATTTCAATTCTCGAGGAATGGCATGCGCTCAGCTGGGATCATGTCCGAAGTCCTCACTCGTACAAAATAGCCTTGCCAGCCTCGATCCCGATCTTTATTAATACTCGATAATTGTGCTTTGCTGGCCCGGCGCACGACTTTTACAGTCCCCCACGGAAGATTTGAGGACTGTACAAGTGTAGAAGATGGTCGACGGTGAACGAGCACCCATCGATTCTGCTCACGAAGAACCAGAAGAGGATCACGATCCCCCAGAGTGAAGGATGAATCTGACCAAGGCATGCCTCGTGTCTCTTACAGAAATCAATGATGACCAGGTCCATCGAGCCAAATGTAAAGAGATAAGCGTAAACACTTTGGTATCCCTCGGCATGGGTAGTAATGGCTTCATCGGGGTCAGGGGTCACTATCCCCTTACCGGCCTAGTTGCAGTCTTTTCGGACCATAAGGAGGACTTATTCAGTGATCGAGAATATGTATCTCGAGACTTCCTCACACTGCCTTGTATGGAGGAAGGTTTTTCAACCTTGAAATCGGCGTTGATCGAGCATCCTTCAGGGATGAACATTTTCAAAGGGGGTTTTGGTACTGGTTCATCAACGGAAGTACGCGAAACAATCTCCTCTACCTCAGTAGCCATCCGCGAAGTAGAAGGGGTTTCTTTTTGGGGAACGGTTTTGGAAGACTTTGCCATTTATTTAAAAGATGAATAGAAAATGGAGAAATAAAGGAAGTTGAAGGATTGTACTTATTGGCTTGAGATGAAGATAAACAAGAGTTCTTGCAGAGGATCTCAGATAACTAGAATGAAAGTGCTAGAA
>AWOL01S0093330.1:14742-27872 GCA_000715115.1 Nicotiana otophora | reverse complement strand
TAAAACTTTTGAGTAATTACAAATTGACTTTTGAGAATTTGAGTATTATATTAAAGACTTATAGTAAATCTTATTTTAATTTGAAAAAGTCTTTTGGGCTTACGCCTTACTGCAAAAATACACCTCAACGCTCGGGCGTACGCCTCTCGGGACTTTCGCCTCACACCATCGCCTTGGGGCATTTTTGGTACGCCTCGCCTCATAGATCGCTCGGAAAACGCCTTTTAAAACATTGCCCATAACTACCTATAAAAAACCGGACTTTAATTAGTTGTTGACTTAAGTATCAACAATTATTGCTTAAAACATTGCTGACTTAATCGTCTGTAAACTCTTAGCTGAAACCACTCCAGCTAATATTTGATAGCTGCTGTAAACGGGTCATTAATAAGCATTCCAGTGACTCAATTGAGATTAGCACTCAAGCTAATCTCCGCCTCTTACCTTCTTTGAGACATATTCCATATTTAAAGTTGATGAATTCGATTTTTAAATATCTTAGCATTCTAATAGGACTTTTGAAATTACAAGTTTAATATGTAGTATTTGTTAAAGTTCAGTTTCTCACACACATATATATATATATATATATATATATATATATATATATATATATATCCCATTTTCCATGATGAAATACTGAATTCAATTAAACCCTAATAAGCTAACCCGCTCACGTCCATTGGTTATAAGCTGTAGTACTCTTAAAGATAATTAATTAAGGAGCAGTAAAATTAGTTAGGCGGTTAGTACAGTGTATGAGTTAACTACAAGGTGGAAAATAATACTACTCTAACATTTTCATTTGCTGGCCTATGATAGAAATTGTCAACTTGATTAGACTGCATATTCTAATATTTGCTCGTCTCATATCCAGAAGCAACATCATTGAGACGACCATCTTTAGTAGGAAATTAAAATAAAGCAATATAACCAATGATGTATAGCATCATTTTTTTATTAGTTCTATTTTTAAAATGGATTATACTACTCATTTAATTAGTAGTAGGACCAAATATGATTGGTTGTATATGACAATGACATAACAACTTCTTCATTTGCCTTAGAANCAACATCATTGAGACGACCATCTTTAGTAGGAAATTAAAATAAAGCAATATAACCAATGATGTATAGCATCATTTTTTTTTAGTTCTATTTTTAAAATGGATTATACTACTCATTTAATTAGTAGTAGGACCAAATATGATTGGTTGTATATGACAATGACATAACAACTTCGTTCATTTGCCTTAGAGAAAAATTCAACTTTAGCATCCGTGGAGTGATGAACAACCCATTTCTTGGACAACTAACCTATCTAAACTTGAGGGTTTCTAAAAAACTTATGATAAATTGATATATCATAAGTTGATCGTTTAATTCTAGCTCTGGTACATAAATCATCTCACAAAACTCGTAATAGGTTAGCTGGTTCCCTTGTGCAAAAGAAGAAAAATAACTCCTGCCTCTTAAATTAATAAAGATCATTACTTTTAAGGGCTCGTTAATAATTCCGGGATAAAGTTTGCTATTAACTTTGTTCCATGTTTGATTTGGGGTATTAGCTAATCCTGAAATAACTTTTACACTAAAATGATGGGATTAATTATCCCATATAGAAGGTGAGACAATTAATCTCATGAGATATCCCACCATTATATCAAACGACCCTTAAGCTGAAGCTTGAGATAGTTACTTCTGCTAAAAGAGTAAGAAGGAATTACTAAAGTCGACCCCTATCCTCCAAGCGGTTTAGATCTTAAACTAGCTCTAAAGGAAAGTCTTGTTTGCTTACTTGGGCCTCTCATCCGACAATAAAAGGCGACCCGATACACAAAACATAGTGTTCACGCATGACGCAGAGAAGGACTGTACCTCAAGGGATGTGCTATATATAGTCTATCCTGACGCAAGCACCAACGGCGGATTCCAAATCTTGAATCAATATGTATCCTGATTCCAAATCTCGAACCTATATCAAGATTCCATTTTAGTAACTGGCTTGATATTACAAAGAGTCTCACGAAATAACAGATAATATAATCACATCAATACTAGTTAGTCTTCAGGGGTATAACTTGAAACATTCTAAAAACTTCAAGGCTCAATATTTCTTCCTTCAGGGTACAGTTTGTTGCACAAAATGTATTCTCATTTTGAAAAAGGAAAAAAAAAGTGTGAGGCTGAGTCTATAGACTTTATATACCTGTTGTTTAAGGTGTTATCCACATAGCAAAAGATCCTCTTTCCAATCATTCAATTATCTTTAAACTGTATGCTACATGTATCACTTGCTCAAACTATGGCATCAAATGCATCATAGTGGCATTAAGTAATTGCATTTTCAGTAAGTTGAGGAACTGTAACAGGGGACAAGACAACAGCAAACAACAACAACAACGTACCCAGTGTAGTCTCATAAGTGGGGTCAGGGGAGGATAGTGTGTACGCAGCCTTACCCCTACCTTTAAACAGGTAGAGAGACTGTTTTCGATAGACCCTCAGTTCAAAGTTAGCATGCATAATTACAATAGTATAGAGGAATACATGCCAGATGGTCCTCGATCAGGTGGTTGAGATAAGTTTGAAGTAGCTTATTGTCCCTCATGTCCAGTCTATACCAGTTATTTATTACCATCAGGGTTGCTCCTCGATCAGGTGGTTGAGATAAGTTTGAAGTAGCTTATTGTCCCTCATGTCCAGTCTATACCAGTTATTTATTACCATCAGGGTTGCTCCTCGATCAGGTGGTTGAGATAAGTTTGAAGTAGCTTATTGTCCCTCATGTCCAGTCTATACCAGTTATTTATTACCATCAGGGTTGCTCCTCGATCAGGTGGCAGAGATACCATACTTATGACCCTAGTCGTCCTGCCTCATTTACTGGTTTGGAGACAAGATAGACTGTAATTGGCAATTAGATGAAATATCTTTACGGTTGTCCATTTGCAGGGCCGTGAGAGATGTGTAGCCCAATGGACAAGAAAAATCCAGACCACAAAGGTCTTCTTTGACTACTCTCCGAAAACTCCAGGCCGTAAAAGGTTTTTTTTTACTACTGTCCTCAACCTATTGATATGAAACGAGTTGAGTATTCGTATGGACCTTCAATAAAATCTCAACATCACTTCAATCCAGGTGCCAAATTTATGTTTACCCTCAAAATCAGATAACAATTAAATTTATAAGTGGTTTTAAGGATACGCGGATTAACTTGATACAAAGTGATAAATTAAGTTGCAATTGAAATAAACAATGATAAAGTAAATTCAAACCAAACGAGTTGGACAGTTTCAATCTCGGAAGGTTAGCCACCCTCGAGCCAGATGCACTTTGATCGGTATCACGATACAGAAGAACAAGAGCTTAAAGAGAAAAATAATAATGTATTGCTTTGAAATGAGTGTTACAATGTACTTAATGAATTATCAAACCCCATTTATATAGTAGAGGAGTCCTATTTTAGGTACAATTCTATAAAAGGTAAAAAATCTCTTGATTTGCCGATTGCCAGTTCCTTATTTATACGTATCAAAATTCCCCCCATAATATCCGACCGGTCACGGGTATTTCGATCTTCTATTATGCTAACAATGTTTCTTCGAGCCCATTCGGGGCTAGGATCGATTCCGGGATCACGACCTAGATATTTTCGAAGGCAGGCGTTCCAACCCCGGGTTCTAGCCCGGTGGGACTTGGGGTCGATCCTCAATCCTTTATTGCCATGTTTCGAACCTGACATACCATGTCGTAGGCGAGCTCGATTTCGACCATATACAGATAGTCCCCTTATTTTTCGGAGAGTAGACGACGAGCAACGACATGAGCTTCCGATTCTTACTTCGATACCCTGCGACAGATACGATAAAACAAACGAAATATCTCGTCAGTCAAGTCTTAATGGCATTAAATGTATGTCAGCCGCCGGTCGGCCATTACTGGATGTGAACAACCACTGAAATACTATAAATACCTCTTCCTTTGTTCATTCCAACTTTACATTCAAACCTTCTACCCTCGTACCTTCGAAATTTTAATACTTTCTAGCAGTTACACTTTGGTTATTTGAGATCCTTTGCAAGAACCCTTGTTCATTTCCATCTTAAGCTATCAAGTGTACTCCTTCAACTTTCTATTTTTCCTTATTTTTCCTCCATTTTCAAAGAAATGGAGAAGACTTCAAATATTGTTCCCCAAAAGGAAACTCCTTCTACTTCGCGGCCGGCTACCGAGGAGACCGTTTTACGTACTGCTGTTGAGAAACCAGTACTGGAACCCCTATTGAAAATGTTCTTCCATGGAGGATGCTCGGTAGCCAATTTCAAGGTTGAAAAACCTTCCCCGTACAAGGTCGGTGTGAGGAGGTCTCGAGTTACATATGCTTGATCACTGAAGAAGTCCTATCTACGGTAAAAAAAGATTGCAATAGGGTTGACAAGCACATGGTGGTTCCCGGACCCGATGAAGACATCATCACCCACATCGAGAGATACTTAAGTGTTTACACTTATCCCTGTACATTGGACCCATTGGATCCGGTCATCATCGACTTCTGCAAACGATACGAGGTATGCCTCGGTCAAATTCACCCCTCATTCTGGAGGATCATGATCCTTCTTCGGTTCTTCGTGAGCAAGATCGATGGATGCTCGTTCACTGACAACCACCTCATGTGCCTATACAGTCCCCGAATTTTTCGGGGGGGGGGGGGGGGGGGGGGGAACTAATCAAGCTCGTGCGTCGGGCCAGTAAAGCCCCGTTCTCGAGTATTGATGAAGATCGGGATCGAGGTTGGCTAGGCCGTTTCGTCCGATTGAGGACCTCTGACTTGATTCCAGCTGAGCGCATGTCGTTCCCCGAGAAGTGGAATATATGACGTAAGTAAAATTTTGTTTTCAAAATCTTATTGTACGCTTTTTTCCTTCCTTCTTATCGGTGCTTTGTGGTGGTGCAGCTGTCGCTCGGGTCCCAAATGCAGTCTCTCAACTCAAGGAGTGGGTCGAGGGCATTGTGTTACAAAGGCCATATTCCAAGCGATCATGGCGCGAACTTTCAAAGGGCCGGTGGGAGGCCCGTTCTCATAGTAAGATTCCTTTCCCGAGTAAGTAATATTTGGGCTCCTCTCGTGTCATTAAGTTCTCACTTGTTTCATTTCCCTTTGCATGTTTATCCAAGGACGTCACAGTAAGGCCTCCATCCGGTGGCGAGAACTTCCCCGCCGAGTCCCCTGCTCCGAGACAGGGTAATGAGAAGAAAAGGAAGAGGGCTCCGAGTTCTCTAAACTCGGAGAAGAAGAAACCAAGTAGAAGGTTGGTGCGCAAATCCAAAGTAAGCACAAGCGCTCGAGCACCATCTTCGGTTTCACTCTATCAGTTGAGGGACGAATCCGAACAAGAAAGAGAAGCCTTCGATCTGATGGCCCGCGTGCCATTGCAACTCGAGGGGCAAGAGGCCTCGTTCACCGAGTCCATGCATAACGAGGCTCATACGGTGAAGGAACGTCCCAACGAGCGGGCCCACAGAGCGGATGACCCCTTCCACGGCCTTTTTAACGGCGTGGATTCTACCGCCATGGAGGACGTCATCGGATTGGGTGACTTGGAGGTGCCGAAGAAAAGTCCATCTACGGGAATAAGCGAGCCTTCCTCAAGCCCGAAACTGATCAATCGGTTCCCAGCTCCGAGTATGAATCCTATCCGGAAGCAGTCGATCATATCTCTGTTTCGGAGGATGCCCGGGTCCTCTCTGCCCCCGTAAGGGTGGCCAACTACCTTCGGTGTCTGGTGACCGAGGAAGACCAATCTAAGATGAACGAGGTAGATGCGCTCTACTTATTCAATGAAGCACAACAGGTGCTAAACCGGGTAACTTCAAATATCTCTTGATGACTGTAATTTGTACTTAGGCTAATTTATAGATGATCCTAACATTTTTCTTTGTGTCTGCAGGCCTTGATGCTTCATCACAAAACTTTTCTTCGATATCGGGAGGAGCTGAACCAACTTGATAACGAGGTCCGAGGGCTCACTGAGAAGAGAGATACTTACAAACTTCTCAGCGAGCAGCGTGAATGAGAGGCTAAGAGCCTTCGAGCTGAGCTGGAGGTGGCTCGGAAGGAGCATGCTGACCTGGTCGAGCATGTAAAAATATTTGAGGTTAGTGACAATGAGCTAGACTCGATGACTAATGGTCAGAATCTGCAGGTCCAACAGAAAATCTATCGGATCGACCAACTTCGAGATGAGTTGGATGATGTCAACGCTGAGACCGACAAATGAAGAGGCATGATGGACCGTATAGCCTCGAAAAAGGAGACTGCTCGAGCGCAGCTGACTTCGGTTGAGACCCAGCTTCAAGCGGCAAAGGAAAAGGCCGAAGTACAGGCCAAAAAGGTTGAGGAGCTCCAGTCTCAGCTAAGTGTGGCCGTCTCTGATTGAGAAAATCTTCCCAATGAGCTTGAAATGGCCAAGTCGATGGTCTTGGTGGTTAAAGCCGATGCCGACAAGATTGTGGCCCAATATAAGGTCGATGCCGAGGCGGCCCAGGATCGAACAGAAGATATCATCGATCATGCAAAGCGGCAATTCCGAAGGGAGGCCCTCGAGGAGATTCATACTCGGGGTTTCGACTTGTCGGCTGAAATCGAGAGTGCTAAGAGTCTCAAAGACGAGGCCAAGAAGTTGGCTTATCCCGAGGATGAAGAAGGCTCCGAGGGTTCGAGTGGATCCAAGGGTAGAGGAGACTCCGAAGACCATGGCGATGAGGCAGGCTCCAGTGAAGACCAGGCTGTTTAAGTGCCTTGTACATTTTTCTTTGTTTTTTGTATTTTTGTACTTTTGTACTTTTTTGTCAAGGCCGTTTGGCCTTTTGTAAAGACTATATGTATATATAATACAAGGCTTCATTTTTCCTTCGACAATTTCTGAGTTTTGTTTTCCTTTGTATTATTCTTTATGTTTGCAAAGATCGAAATGCCTTAGCATGAAATAGTTAGCTCATGTTCGGAGGTTCGAACAGGCCTTGCCTTCGACATTATTTTGTTTAAGGCATCATGGGAGTTTGGTATGACCATAACTTTTCCCTAAAGTATTTATAATTTTTTAGATTATAGTTTGCCGAGTGTAGCCTTTAAAACCGGTTAAGAAATTTTTTAAGGCCTTGTTTTTTGTTACGAGTCTCGGACGTCTTCGAGCCATTTTAATATGGCCTTAGCCTCTTAGTTTGGGTGTTGCCCAGTGGACTTGTCACATCGAGTTATCCGGACTTGCCTAAGATAACAGCCTCCGAATGGGGATGGCCGTAGCCTTTATGGTTCGGGCGCTGCCTAATAGGTTTTGTGCCCCCGGGCTCTGATAGCCCGAGCCATCCGAGTTTGTTTCTGGATGGGAGTCCTTGAGTGGGAGTGATCGTTTGAACCTAGATAAAGGCGTCCCTAGGGCTCGATACCTTTAGGAGATCGAATATAGGAAATTCAGAAAGAAAAGAAACAATTTAAGGGACAAGATGTTTATCCTTAAGGTATAGACTTCCTTTTATTTCTGTGCATAATATATATGATTACACATACGTACAAGCTGTATGTCATGGCTCTTGCAGTCTATGTGAGAACGTTTCATTCGACCGTTTGGCCCTTACAGTAAATCCTATCGATCGAGCCGAGACTATTCAATCGCAAAGTTTCTTTCCTTGCTAAAGTCATTTTCCGAGGGTAATGCCCCCAGTGTTCGGGGTCGATCGTAGAGAGGCCTCGAATACTATTGTCATGTTCATTGATAAACGGATCGTAACCAGCCTTCGATTCTAAGTTAGCACGATTTACTGTTGCCTCGTTAAACACCTTGCCGGAAAACCCATTTGGGACAAAACAGGTTCAAGGGAAAAGGAGTTCAACGCATGCTTTCAGGCCTAAAATTGTATCGTTCTTTGACGATTGCCTGCAAGTGTTAGTTCGAAATGCAAATAAGTAAAAAGAATCAAAGGGGTCGTACCTTAGCAGTAGTATCGCTTCAACTGAGTTATGTTCCAGTTGTTCGATAGTCATTCACCGTTCATTGCTCCGAGTTTGTACGATCCCTTTCCGGTGATCTTGATATTTTGATACAGTCCTTCCCAGTTTGGCCCCGAGCTTCCCTCCATTCGGGTTCCGGGTGCTTAGTGTGACCTTCCTTAACACTAAGTCCCTGACATTAAAGTGTTGAAGGTTGGCCCTTCGATTGTAATATCTCTCGATCCGTTATTTTTGGGCAGCCAACCGGACAAGGGAAGCTTCGCGCCTTTCATCTAATAGCCTCGGGCTCGTATTCATAGCCTCGTCGTTTGATTCCTTGGTTGCATATCGGAACCTGAGACTTGGTTCTCCGACTTCGACTGGTGTTAGAGCTTCGGCATCGTAAACCAGTGAGAACGGGGTGGCCCCGGTACTGGACTTCAAGGTCGTACGGTATGCCCATAGGACTTCGGGCAGGATTTCTTTCCATTTTCCTTTGGCGTCAATTAACCTCTTTTTGAGGTTTTGGAGTATGATTTTGTTGGTCGATTCTGCTTGTCCGTTCCAACTAGGGTGGTAGGGTGTTGATATAATCCTTTTGATCTTATAGTCTTCGAGAAACTTGCTTACTTTACTGCCGATGAATTGTTTCCCGTTGTCGCATATGATCTCGGCCGGCATTCCAAACCGGCATATGATATGGTCCCAAATAAAATCGATGACATCCTTTTCCCTACCTTCTCGTATGTCTGGGCTTCCACCCACTTAGAAAAATATTCAGTCATAAACAATATAAATTGAGTCTTACCGGGTGCCTATAGAACGGGGCCAATGATGTCCATTCCCCACTTCATGAACGACCATGGTGACAAAACCGAATGCAGAAGCTCCCTCGCTTGATGAATCATCAGAGTATGTCTTTGACATTCATCACATTTTCGTACGAACTCCTTCGCGTCCTTTTCCATATCGATCCAGTAGTAGCCGGCTCTGATTACTTTTCGAACCAATGATTTGGCGCATGAATGATTTCCACATGTGCCTTCGTGGATTTCCCTCATAACGTACTCGGTATCTCCTGGTCCTAGACATATCGCGATTTAGCCATCGAATGTTCTTCTGAACAGGGTTCCGTCTTCGGACAAGCTAAACCGGGATTCCTTCTATGCAGGGCCCTCGGCGTTTTTGGATCCGAGGGCAATTTTCGAGTCTTCAAATATTCTATGTATTTGTTTCTCCAGTCCGAAGTCAGGCTCGTTGAGTTTATCTCGGCGTGGCCTCCTTCCACTATGGATCTCATGAGTTGTACGACGGCCCCTAAGTAGAACTCGTCGTCCTCGACTGACGATCCTAAGTTAGCAAAGGCATCGGTCTTGCTGTTTTGATCCCGAGGTACGTGTTGTAAAGTTCACCCCTTGAACCGATGTAATGTTACCTGCAACTTATCCAGGCACCTTTGCATTCGTTCTTTTCTGACCTCGAACGTCCCATTAACTTGGTTCACCACGAGGAGGGAGTCGCACTTAGCTTAGATCACCACCGCCCCCAAGATTTTGGTTAGTTCAAGACCTGCAATCATGGCCTCATATTCGGCCTCATTGTTAGTCAATTTCACAGTCCTAATAGATTGTCTAACTACATTGTCTATTGGTGGCTTCAATACGATGCCAAGTTCGGACCCTTTTGTGTTTGAGGCACCATCCGTAAAGAGGGTCCAAGTCCCCGAAGACGTCCTCGAGTTCACCAACAACTCTCTTTCGACCTCGGGTATTAGGTTCGACGTAAAGTCGGCCACGAAGTCTGCCAAAATTTGAGATTTAATGGCGGTCCGGGGTCGATATTCAATATCTTACCCACGGATTTCCACGGACCATTTGGCCAATCGTCCCAAGAGCTCGAGTTTATGCATTATATTTCACAATGGGTAAGTAGTCACAACACATATAGGATGATATTGAAAATATGGTTTCAGCTTCCTAGAGGCGCTTAGCAAAGTGAGCGCCAATTTTTCTAGGTGACCGTACCTAGTTTCGGCCTCACCTAGAGTCTTGCTAACATAGTAAATTGGAAATTGCGTACCTTGATCTTCCCGAACCAGGACTCCACTTACCGATATCTCCGATACAACTAAGTACAAGTATAATTGTTCGTATGTCTTCGGCGTGTGAATCAACAGTGGGCTCGATAGATACCGCTTGAGTTTCTCCAAGGCCCGTTGGTACTCCAGGGTCCATGAGAAGTTATTATCTTCTTCAACAGTGAGAAGAATTAGTGGCTCTTATCGGAGGACCTCGAGATGAATTGCCCTAGGGCGTCTATGCGTCTGGTTAATCTTTGCACGGCTTTCACGTTGTCCACAACCGTGATATATTCGATGGCTTTGATCTTGTCGAGGTTGATCTCGATTACCCGGTTGGATACCATGAATCTGAGGAATTTACCTGATCCAACTTCAACGCACACTTCTCCGGGTTCAGCTTCATATTGTATTTCTTCAGTATGTTGAAGGTTTCCCGCAAATGTTTTAAATGGTACTCTGCTAGAAGGGACTTAACCAACATATCGTCAATGTAAACTTCCATTGATTTTCCTATTTGTTCCTCGAACATCCGGTTTACTAGGCGTTGGTAAGTGGAACCGAAGTTTTTTAATACGAATGGCATCACGTTATAGCAGTATATGTCGTACTTAGTAATGAAGGAGATTTTTTCCTGATCGCCCGGGTTTATCTGTATTTGGTTGTACTCAGAGTAGGCATCGAGAAAACTGAGGATCTCGTGGACAGCTGTGGCATCAATCATGCAATCGATGTTGGGCAAAAGGAAGGAGTCCTTGGGACATGCCTTATTCAAATCCTTATAGTCTACACACATTCTTAATTTGTTCCCCTTTTTAGGGACCACTACGTTTGCTAACAAATCTAGGTATTTAACTTCCTGAATGGACCCTATTTTAAGGAGTTTAGATACCTCGTCCTTGATGAAAGCATGTTTGACCTCGGACTGGGGCCTCCTCTTCTGCTTGACCGGGTGGAACTTCGGGTCCAGGCTTAGCTTGTGAGTGGTTATCTCCGGCGAGATCCCTATCATATCAAGGTGGGACCAAGCGAAACAATCTTTGTTAGCTATAAGAAATTGAATGATTTTTTTCCTAAGCTCGGGGCTTAACCCCGTGCCCAGGTATACCTTTCGATCGGGTAAGTGTTCGGTTAGTATGACTTGTTCCAGTTCCTCGACCGTTGATTTTGTGGCATCGGAATCGTCGGGGAATATGAAAGATCTAGGGACTCCGTAGTCGTCGTCCTCATCTATCCTTCGTTCATCTGATCCTGTCGAGGCTGGTGTCGGTGATTGCTATTTGGCCCCGTCTTAGACCATCCGATTCAGATCCTCCGATGTTGAGAGTGTGGATGCCGGGATCACCTCATCTACCGCGAATATCTCCTTGGCGGCCGGTTATTCCCCATAAATCGTTTTGACTCCTCTAGGTGTTGGGAATTTCAGCACCCGGTGCAGTGTCGAGGGTATTGCCCTCATGTTGTGAATCCATGGTCTCCCGAATAGAGCATTATATCTCATATCCTCTTCGATTACATATAACTTGTCTTCCTGTACAGTTCTGGTGATGTTCACCTATAATGTTACCTCCCCTTTAGTGGCCTCGTATGCTATGTTGAACCCATTCAGGACTCAGACCACAGGTACGATCTGATCTTGTAGGCCGAGTTGTTCCACGACCCTTGATCTGATGATGTTGGCTGAGCTACCTGGATCAATTAACACACACTTAATTCGAGATTTATTTACGAGTACCGATATTACTAGTGCATCGTTGTGGGGATGTATGATCCCCTCAGCGTCTTCGTCGTTGAAAGACAAGGTTCCTTCAGGTACGTAATCCCGAGTCCCCTTTTCCCTTGTGATGGATACTTTGGTGCGCTTCAGCATTGAACCCTGGGGAATGTTGACTCCACCGATGATCATGTTAATCACGTGATGAGGCTCTTCCTGCTCGGTCTGCTTATTAGAATCCCTATTCCTGATGTGGTTTTTGGCCCAGTCACTTAGGAGTTCTCGAAGATGCCCGTTGTTGAATAGCCATGCCACATCTTCCCTTAATTATCGGCAGTCTTCTGTTCTATGGCCATGAGTGTCGTGGTATTTGCACATTAGGTTGGGATCCCTTTGGGCTAGATCGAACTGCAAAGGTCTAGGCCACTTGGTATCTTTGATGCGTTCGATAGAAGATACGATAGCGACGGCATCGACGTTAAAGTTGTACTCCGATAATCTTGGCACTTCTTTAGGCCCGACGGGCCTGTCGAAGCTGTTTTTGCTCATGAGTCCCCAGTTGTTCTAACCTAGATCACTTCTCCTTTCATTTCTCATAGAGTTTCGTTCGGACCCACTACTTTTTCGATTCCCATTGTACGGTTGATATCGATCCATGTTTGATCTCGGTTCACGATTGATGTCTCTCTTGACTCTGTCGATGGTTCTAACGGGATACACAGACCCGGAAGGAGCCCCAAGCTGATCATCGTCGACCCTGATTTTTGATTGATACCAGTTATGTACATCGGCCCAAGTGACAGCCAGATATTCCACCAAGTTTGGTTTCAAGTGCTGTGAAGCCAACGAGCTCTGAATGTTGAGTCCTTGGGTGAAAGCTTGAACGGCCCAATCTTCAGCGACTGGTGGTGGGTCCATCCGTTCCATTTGAAACCGGGACACAAACTCTTTGAGCATCTCATTATCCTTCTGTTTGACTTTGAAAAGGTCCGACTTCTTTGTCTCGACCTTGATAGCCCCGGCGTGTGCTTTCACAAAAGAATCTGCAAGCATAGCAAATGACTCAATAAAATTAGGAGGTAAGTTGTGATACCATATCATAGCTTCTTTTGACAGGGTCTCTCCGAACTTTTTCAACAAGACAGACTCGATCTCATCATCCTCCAAGTCTTTCCCTTTGATGGCACATATGTAGGAGGTAACATGTTCGTTTGGGTCGGTCGTTCCGTTGTACTTAGGAATCTCGGGCATGCGAAACTTCTTAGGGATCGGCTTGGGAGCCGCGCTCGGAGGAAAAGGTTTTTGCACGAACTTCTTGGAATCCAGGCTTTTCAATATCGGTGGTGCGC
>AWOL01S0093330.1:0-13413 GCA_000715115.1 Nicotiana otophora | reverse complement strand
ATAGAATTAGGAGGTAAGTTGTGATACCATATCATAGCTTCTTTTGACAGGGTCTCTCCGAACTTTTTCAACAAGACAGACTCGATCTCATCATCCTCCAAGTCTTTCCCTTTGATGGCACGTATGTAGGAGGTAACATGCTCGTTTGGGTCGGTCGTTCCGTTGTACTTAGGAATCTCGGGCATGCGAAACTTCTTAGGGATCGGCTTGGGAGCCGCGCTCGGAGGAAAAGGTTTTTGCACGAACTTCTTGGAATCCAGGCTTTTCAATATCGGTGGTGCGCCTGGGATTTGGTCGACCCTGGAATTGTACGTTTCTACCTTTTTGTCATTAGCTTCGATTTTCTTCTCCTCCGATTCTACCCGTTTTGTCAGTTCCTCGAGCATCTTTATGATCTCGGGGTTAGTCCCTCATTCGTTTTCATTCGACCTCTCTACGACCAGTTCATCCTTGTGGGTGACTTCCCGGGACATATCGTGTTCAATTCTGCTCGGTGTGCGATTTTGGTTCTTTAACTGAGTTATCGCTGCCTGTTGAGCCTGTAACATTTCGAAGATCATCCGTAAATTGATCCAGTCTCCTCCAATATTTTGTGTATTTTGAGTTGTCGATTGGGCTCCACCACGGACGTTGTTCTCGGGATCGGTAGGCAGGTTTGCGTTGATAGCCACATGTAAATTAGCGTCAATTGGGTCCGCGATCAGAATTCCGATGGGATCAACGGGCGGTACCTCGTCACTGGGCATTATGTTGTTATTTTCACCGTGATGGCCGGACTCATTGTCAACATGTAGGGGTGCTGATTGAGAGTTTTACATTTTGAGCTTTAACCTGAAATTAGAGATACTTCAAAGAACAAGTGTAATGTAGTGTGTGTTATGAAAATTTGTATCAAATAACCACTATTATCCTTAGCCCCACGGTGGACGCCAAACTGTTTACCCTCAAAATCGGATAACAATTGAATTTGTAAGTATTTTTAAGAATACGCAGATTAACTTGATACAAAGTAATAAATTAAATTGCAATTGAAATAAACAATGAGAAAGTAAATTCAAAACACACAAATTGGACAGTTTCAATCTCGGAAGGTTAGCCACCCTCGAGCCAGATGCACTTTGATCGGTATCACGATACAAAAGAACAAGAACTAAAAGAGAAAAATAATAATGTATTGCTTTGGAATGCGTGTTACAATGTACTAAATGAATTATCAAATCCCCTTTATATAATTGAGAAATCACACTATATGTACAATTCTATAAAAGGTAAAAAATCTTTTGATTTGCCGATTGCCAATTCCTCATTGATACGTGCCGAGATTTTCGCCGTAATATCCGACCGATCACGGATATTTCAGTCTTCTATTATGCTAACAATGTTTCTTCGAGCTCATTCGGGGCTAGGATCGATTCCGGGATCACGGCCTCGATATTCTCGAAGGCAGGCGCTCCAACCCCGGGTTCTAGCCAGGTGGGACTTGGGTCGATCCTCAGTCTTTTATTGCCATGTTCTGAACCTGACCTACCATGTCGTAGGCGAGCTCGATTTCGACCGTATACAAATGACTATAAGAAGTGTACTTTTCAAAAGTATTGGCTTCTCTTAAATACCCTAAACTTCTTTCTTGCAAGAACTGGCCTTCAGAGATCTTCAATGATGTTTGTTCAAACTCAGAGTTACTCTAAAATACATGGCATAAGCTAGGAACTCTGTGCACCATAGCGCCTTTGCCTTTGCTGGAAGGAACATAAAGCCTCCAAAAATTCAGTTTCTCCAAAATCAGGCCAATGAAAATGTGAAAAGAACAGTTCAGTGTAGGCCAACTGCCAGAGTAAGAAATTGCTAAGTCTTTGCTCCCCACTAGTCCTTATAAGTAAATCAGGACACGGATAATCAGTACAGCTTGTTTGTAACTCCTGCTCTACAAGGAAACTATCTACGTCTTTGGGTTCGATAACTCCATCCTTCACTTTTTGAGCAATGTTTTGACAAGCTTGTACAACATCATACTGTCCACTGTAGTTGACTGCAACAACGAGGTGAAGTCGTGAATTTTCCTTAGTAGTCTTCACAGCTTTATCTATTAAGTCCTGCAATGATTTGGGGAGCTTACTAGAGTCTCCAATTATAGACATCCGAATCCCTGCTCTGTAGAAATATAATAAATCACATAACAAACTATATAAAGTCATCGTAACAACTCAAAGTTAAAGCTCTAAGAAGGAAAGAACAAGTATGTGTATTTGGACAGGTGAAAATCAGAATTTGCATAACGAACTGATGAAGTTGCAACTATAAACATAAAGAGCCTATTAAGTCAAAGTTTGTGATAAACCGGTGTTAACACGTTAAGCATTCATCTTGACAGTAATTTCAACTAATTACTGATCTTAGCAAAGCAATTACACTTAACATTGGGTGTTTGGCGACTTCAACAAATTAATGATCTTAGCACACAACATGAATTACTAAAGCCATAGCCTTATAAACCATGTTTTATGTACTAAAAGGTCATTTTGGTTCGTGGTCTATTTACACAAAAGTTATAATACGACAACATTGTGGGGTGAATAATAATGTAGGGATTTTTATGTGGTGAAATAAAAACAAAGATGTTATGCCGGAACTGTCTACTAATCTACTTTAAGGGAACTTTTGTCTTTAGATACTCTTTATATGAGTTATTATTTATTTGATTTTCTAATACTCCTTTGGATCTTTATGAATTAGATAAAACTTAAATAAGCATCTTCGGCAGTATATAAGTAATAGGAGTATTATGTAGAAGTATATGCTCTAAATAAACCAAATTTGTAAACTAATGAATGAATTAACCCAAATGTATGTTGTTTATAAGCTTTATTATCTTTCTAATAAAAAAAAGAGAAATTAAATCTAAATTTGTTGTCATTATATTAAATCTCTTTGTAAATAATGCCTTCGAGCGAGCAAATTTACTAGTGTATTAATAGTCCACATTCTACCCATTATAAAACATAGATTCTCACATAAATTACGCTTGTGTTAATAAGCTAGAGTTTAATATATCAATCCAAATGTTTGATTAGTTAACTAGAATTTTATTTCTAAACTGAACGTATCAGTTATGCAAGATTACACTAGTGATGCTGAGTTTTAACGCTACAAACCAAACAATGAATTAGTTATAATACGTAAATTTATGTCAGCATTAGAGTTTAATTTACCTCCCAAAATCTTCAAGTTCATTTTTTAGCCCTCTTTCGAACAAGCCCATCAAAAAATCAACTTCCATCTGCAACACAACAGAAAAAGTATCAACAACAGCAAAAACAAATAATACCAAATATCAGTAACCCAACATTTAAAGATGAACTTTACTTTAGGACGGAACCAATTATCGGAGGAAAAAGCAAAGACAGTAAGAACACTAATTCCCCAGTCGCAACACAGCTGAACAAGATTCCTAAGTGCTCGAACACCCGCTTCGTAACCTAAGGCAATAGGCAACCCTTTCATTTTAGCCCACCTTCTATTCCCATCCATTATCACCGCAACATGGTTCGGCATTAATTCTTTCCTCAGTGGCGGAGGCAATAAGGCAGCTTTCTCACTGTCGATTTGGCTTATGGCGGCGTTTTGAGCAAAGGCGAGTGGATGATTAGATAGTCTTGTTGGTATTTTGAGAGAGATTAGAGAGTGGTTAGTTATTGATTTTGGTTGAGAACTAAATCTGGTGGGCGAATGGAAGAGTTGCCGGTGCTGGAGGGAGAACGCCATTTTTGGGAGGGGAGGCAAAAAGAGCTCTTTCTCCCCAACTTTTTGGAGTTGGAAACTTTGGAGTTTGGAGGGAGTTGATTTTCAAGAATTTTGTTGGTGATAATAAACGAACGGCTGTGAGAAGCTCTTCGCCACAAATTCCTCTCCATAATAAACGAACGGCTGTAACATTTTTCTTATTTTGAACAATATTTTTGTTTAGATTTATCTTTATATTAAAAGTAGCTAAATTTTAATTACTTTTGAAACTGTGGCTATTTATCAATAACCACTTGTAAATCTGGTTATTTTTAAATTTCGGTTGTTAAAATAGCACGGGCTAGCCAGTTTTCGAACTGGTAATTGAAAAATAGCCAGTGTTTGTAAAGTCATTGAAACATAGCCACTATATTGGTACAACATGGAAAGTTTCAGCATAATATACTAGAGAGTGGAGCACCTATGTATGAACTTCCAGCATATTATGCTGGAACTCCAGCACACGGAAAGTTCTAGCATAATATACTGGAGATTGAAGCACCTGTGTAAAAGCTTCCAGCATATTATGTTGGAACTCTAGCACACAAAAAGTTCTAGCATAATATACTGGTGATTGGAGCACTTGTGTATAAACTTCCAACATATTATATTGGAACTCCAGCACATTATGAAATTCCAGCGTGTTATGCTGGAAGTTCACATGTAAAAAATTTAAACTCCAACGTATTATACTGGAATATCTTTCGTATTTTGAATAGTGTTTTTGTTCAGATTTATCTTTATATAAAAAGTGGCTAAATTTTGATTACTTTTAAAACTGTGGCTATTTATCAATTACCACTTGTAAATCTAGCTACTTTTGAATTTCGCTTGTTAAAATAGCATGGGCTAGCCAGTTTTCGGACTGATAATTGAAAAATAACCAGCGTTTGTAAAGTCATTGAAAAATAGCCATTATTTTGCTACAACACGGAAAGTTCCAGCATAATATATTGGAGATTGGAGCACCTGTGTAAAAGCTTCCAGCATATTATGTTGGAACTCTAGCACACAAAAAGTTCTAGCATAATATACTGGTGATTGGAGCACTTGTGTATAAACTTCCAACATATTATATTGGAACTCCAGCACATTATGAAATTCCAGCGTGTTATGCTGGAAGTTCACATGTAAAAAATTTAAACTCCAACGTATTATACTGGAATATCTTTCGTATTTTGAATAGTGTTTTTGTTCAGATTTATCTTTATATAAAAAGTGGCTAAATTTTGATTACTTTTAAAACTGTGGCTATTTATCAATTACCACTTGTAAATCTAGCTACTTTTGAATTTCGCTTGTTAAAATAGCATGGGCTAGCCAGTTTTCGGACTGATAATTGAAAAATAACCAGCGTTTGTAAAGTCATTGAAAAATAGCCATTATTTTGCTACAACACGGAAAGTTCCAGCATAATATATTGGAGATTGGAGCACCTGTGTAAAAGCTTCCAGCATATTATGTTGGAACTCTAGCACACAAAAAGTTCTAGCATAATATACTGGTGATTGGAGCACTTGTGTATAAACTTCCAACATATTATATTGGAACTCCAGCACATTATGAAATTCCAGCGTGTTATGCTGGAAGTTCACATGTAAAAAATTTAAACTCCAACGTATTATACTGGAATATCTTTCGTATTTTGAATAGTGTTTTTGTTCAGATTTATCTTTATATAAAAAGTGGCTAAATTTTGATTACTTTTAAAACTGTGGCTATTTATCAATTACCACTTGTAAATCTAGCTACTTTTGAATTTCGCTTGTTAAAATAGCATGGGCTAGCCAGTTTTCGGACTGATAATTGAAAAATAACCAGCGTTTGTAAAGTCATTGAAAAATAGCCATTATTTTGCTACAACACGGAAAGTTCCAGCATAATATATTGGAGATTGGAGCACCTGTGTAAAAGCTTCCAGCATATTATGTTGGAACTCTAGCACACAAAAAGTTCTAGCATAATATACTGGTGATTGGAGCACTTGTGTATAAACTTCCAACATATTATATTGGAACTCCAGCACATTATGAAATTCCAGCGTGTTATGCTGGAAGTTCACATGTAAAAAATTTAAACTCCAACGTATTATACTGGAATATCTTTCGTATTTTGAATAGTGTTTTTGTTCAGATTTATCTTTATATAAAAAGTGGCTAAATTTTGATTACTTTTAAAACTGTGGCTATTTATCAATTACCACTTGTAAATCTAGCTACTTTTGAATTTCGCTTGTTAAAATAGCATGGGCTAGCCAGTTTTCGGACTGATAATTGAAAAATAACCAGCGTTTGTAAAGTCATTGAAAAATAGCCATTATTTTGCTACAACACGGAAAGTTCCAGCATAATATATTGGAGATTGGAGCACCTGTGTAAAAGCTTCCAGCATATTATGTTGGAACTCTAGCACACAAAAAGTTCTAGCATAATATACTGGTGATTGGAGCACTTGTGTATAAACTTCCAACATATTATATTGGAACTCCAGCACATTATGAAATTCCAGCGTGTTATGCTGGAAGTTCACATGTAAAAAATTTAAACTCCAGCGTATTATACTGGAATATCTTCCGTATTTTGAATAGTGTGTTTGTTCAGATTTATCTTTATATGAAAAGTGGCTAAATTTCGATTACTTTTAAAACTGTGGCTATTTATCAATTACCACTTGTAAATCTGGCTACTTTTGAATTTCGGTTGTTAAAATAGTACGGGCTAGCCAGTTTTCGGATTAATAATTGAAAAATAACCAGCGTTTGCAAAGTCATTGAAAAATAGCCATTATTTTACTATAACACGAAAAATTCTAGCATAATATACTAGAGATTGGAGCACCTGTGTATGAGCTTCCAGCATATTATACTGAAACTCTAGCACACGAAAAGTTCCAGCATAATATACTGGTGATTGGAGCACCTGTGTATGAACTTCCAACATATTATGTTAGAACTCTAGCACATTATGATATTCCAGCGTGTTATGCTGGAAGTTCACATGTAAAAAATTCGAACTTCAACATATTATGCTGGAATATTTTCCGTATTTTGAAAAGTATTTTTGTTCAGATTTATCTTTATATCAAAAATGGCTAAATTTCGATTACTTTTAAAACTGTGGCTATTTATCAATTACCATTTGTAACTCTGGCTACTTTTGAATCTGTTAAAATAGCACGCTCTAGCCAGTTTTGGGACTGGTAATTGAAAAATAGTCAGCGTTTGCAAAGTCATTGAAAAATAGTTTCTATTTTGCTGCAACACGGAAAGTTCTAGCATAATATACTGGAGATTGGAACACCTGTGTATGATTTTTTAGCATATCATGCTGCAACTCCAGCACACGGATAGTTTCAGCATAATATACTGGAGATTGGAGCATTTGTGTATGAGCCTCTAGCATATTATGCTAGAACTCCAACATATTATGAAATTCCAGCATGTTATTTTAGAAGTTCACATGTAAAAAATTCGAACTCCAACATATTATACTGGAATATTTTTCATATTTTAAATAGTGTTTTTGTTCAGGTTTATCTTTACATTAAAGTGGCTAAAATTTGATTATTTTTGAAACTGTGGCTATTTATCAATTATCACTTGTAAATCTGGCTATTTTTGAATTTCAGTTGTTAAAATAGCACGAGCTTGCCAGTTTTCGAATTGATAATTGAAAAATAGCCAGCGTTTGCAAAGTCATTGAAAAATAGCCATTGTTTTGCTGCAACACGGAAAGTTCCAGCATAATATACTGGAGATTGGAGCATGTGTGTATGAACTTCCAGTATATTATGCTGGAACTCCAGCACACGGAAAGTTCCAGCATAATATACTGGACACTGGAGCACCTGTGTATGAGCTTCCAGCATATTATGCTAGAACTCGAGCACATTATGAAATTCGAGCATGTTATGCTGGAAGTTCACATGTAAAAAATTCGTACTACAGCATATTATGCTGGAATATTTTTCATATTTTAAACAGTGTCTTTGTTCAAATTTATCTTTACATTAAAAGTGGCTAAAGTTCAATTACTTTTGAAATTGTGAGTATTTTTCAATTAACACTTATAAATCTGGCTATTTTTGAATTTCATAGACTCGAAGTAAAAATAGTTTTTGAAGTAAAATTGAAAAAATATATTTGAAATTGAATTGTATTTGGACATGCATTGCACTTGAAAAATATATTTTAGTTTACTGGGAGAAAAACATTGATTACTTGAAAAAGAAGTAAAAATTTACTTTTTAAAATTTAAAGCTGGTCTTCAAAAATTTAGTTAAATGAAAAATATTTTGAAGATCAGTTTCGAAAAAACGGGCTTGACAGTATACTTCCTTTCTGAGCATTACAGGTACACCTATTGTGATTCTTAATTTATATAAGAATAGTAAGAATCCCAATGCTTATTATATTCATATATTCGCTCCATAAGAAAGTTTTGAATTCCAATTAATTGATCATTTCTCATTCAGTAAATCTTAGTATCTCTTTTAAATGAGTTTCTAAAGAGTCAAAATATGTACTAGTAACGGACTACTATGTAAGGGATTCCAAATTTCCAATACAATTATCAATTAGCTTTATGTATATATGTATACTAGTGAGAGTATGCCCGGGCCCAATAAATATCTAATATTGTTGTTAAATGTCACTCACTTTTGCATTTGAATTCGCCGTGTTGTGATTATATATGGTAAGAGACTTATGTCTTTAGGAGCTGCTTATAACAGTCGATTATATTTTTTTTTTTTTTTTTTTTTTTTTTGTAAATAAAAATTAAATATGTGAATAATCCGCATCTATATGTATATTTTTGGTTCACTGATAAATGTTGGAGTGCAGTTTTAGTTTCATTATTAGAAGATACTCTTATGTTAGAGTTTATCTTAAGGCTATTTCAAAATCACTTAAAATCATTAATAAGATAATTATTTACATATAGTATTTTGTTACTCTATATATTATATCGTTAAACAAAACCAATGCCGTTTGCTTATCTGTGTGTTGTATTTATGCTTTTCCGTAACCTAGTAACTGTAAAATTTCACTTCCCTTTTCAATCTTGTCTTTCCGATTCTGCTCCATGTAGATTCCAATGTTGAGCTAAGAAAATCTTTTTCTATGTGAAAACTTGATTATATGATTTTTGGACCTCACCTTATTGAATACTACTATTTAGGAGTGGCATTTTAAACGTGCGGGTCATTTCGGATATGGACGGGACGAAAAAGGGGTAATACAAAAATAAATAAAATATCTGACCCAATAGGAATAGAAAATGAGTTAACTGGTGGATAATATGAATATTCATATTATTTATGGCTTCTTGAATATGATCTCTTGGAAAAAATATTTAGTTTTCTAAACTTGAATAACCCCAATTTGAGTCTTTGTAAATTAATATAAAAGTTAAACATATTGATTATCTATTAATTATCTATATTTTAAGTGGATAAGAAGTGGATAATATAAATCTTATCCATATTTAACCAATTTTTAAAAAAGTTTATTATCCAACTCATTTTTAATGAATAATATGAATGAATTATTTTTTTCATTCATTTTGCCACCACTGCTACTATGTATTACCCATAAAAATCAATGCTAAATTGGTGAAAGCTCTTGGTAGGAGTCGCATTTCATTTTCATTGTACACAAATCCATAGTTTGATAAGATTATTGGTCTTAGCATCTCAACATTAACCACTATACTAATGTCCTGTTAGAAATTCAATAATGTGCGGCAATAATTTTCTATCCTACAGCAAAGAACGAATATAGTTTTTGACCTAGTAAAGAAGTACTACCTCTTGCACATGTAATATTGTCACTACAAAGAACGAATATAGTCCTGTTTCTCCAATTATTTCTATCTGGTATTTCAATTTAAAAAAAGTTGGTTCAAGATATTGTCACTTTAAAAAATTAAGAAGGCGTTAATTATATCCTTACAAATAGGAGATAAGAGTAATTTAGTTAATTATCTCTTATTATTATTAACGCAATTGAATTATTTTTCTTTAATGAGTATATCAAACTCTTAAAGGAGTAGATAAAAGGATATGAGGGTGTAACTTGAGCTACGCATGTGGGACCCAAATATATAATGGAGTAGAATATAAAAGGTTACAATTAGGGTGGGCGGGCGTCAGTCGGTTATTATGAAAATACGGTTCGATTTATCGGTTTCGATTTTGTAATATTAATAACCAAATCAAACAAAAGTATTTACAGTTCGGTGCGTTTTTTTCAAAGTTCGGTTCGGTTATTTTTGATTTAATTTTTCGGTTATTAACGGTTCAAAATTGTGTTTTCTCCTTGCTGCTTAGGAAGCTGATCAGTAACTTGCTTTCTGCAAAGTGGGCATGTCCAATTGCATTGTAGCCAAGCGGCCACACACACAACGTGAAAAATATGGCCGCATTTCGGCAGTTTCCGGCAACTATCGCCACTAATCACGTCGTTGAGGCACACCGCACAGCATCTGCCTCCGTCGCAACTGTCATCCTCGACGGCGAACGACGGCGGCAAGTGATTGTCAGGGCGGAACTACTGTAATTTGATAGTGCAAATCAAGAAAACGGTTGTGGCGGCAACTGTAACGGTGGTTAATAGATTAAAATGAAAGTACATGGCCTTTTGCTTTGGAATTTCTCAAGTGCTCTGTGTCACAGAGGTGAGAGGACTAGAGGAACCCTAAATCTAATTATTGATTTCTAATTTTAAGGTGGGAACGTAAGTCAGTAAGAGTAAGTCACAAAGTGACTAAGTCTTAGGTTTGGATATATTGGGTGAGCTTTAAATGGGTATTGGACTATTGGGTTTCAACATTCAGATAAGTAATAAGTTTTGGACTCTTAAAAGAACTCATATGTTCAAACCTATTTTTCTCAACTAATACCCAAAATTTTGATTTTTCGGATTAACCGAAAATCGAAACACCAAAACTGTAAACCGTACCGAAAATCGAAATTTAATAATTTAAAAATCGTACACCGACCTAATAACCGATTAAATCGAAACTGAAAAATCAAAATTCACGGTTCCGTCGGTTTTACATGTGTAAGGCAAAGGGGAGAAGGTTTGGGTGGGACCAGGACGTGCTGTCCACGTGATACTTACGTGAGGGAGTATCCACGTGAGGGAGTACTATGTAAGGCAACAATGCTGTATGCAAATATGTGTAGTGACGCAGAAGGGAAAGGGTAATTTTGTAACACATTCAAAATTACTCCTATATACAACAGCTAAAGTAGAATTTCTTTTTGACCAATCATATTGCTCCATTTCAACTGAAATAACTAAATTACCCTTGATATCCCAAGCATTGACCTGCTGTTTGCTTATTCCCTTCTAATAAGTAGTAATAATGTGTATATACATACTAGTAACAGATACCCCGTGCTGCACACGGCCCAATAAACATCTGTTAAATATTGGATTACTATAATTTTTGGGATCATTATACAAATAGACAATCAAATTTATTATTTATTTTTTTAGCCGGTATGTATAAATTATACACTAATAATATATAGTACATGAATTATACATATATCCTACAGATACCGGCTTTGTTTAGCTTTAAGTAGTTAGATGGACAACTATTTAATTTAATTCATCATATTTTTGTTGTTGTTAAAGAACCTCTTGTGTTAATCTTATATCATCTAAAATAATTGAAAGGAATTTTGTTATATAATTTTGTTGGTCCCAACTATTACTTAGAAATCAAATTTTAGGAGTTTGTTTTATGAGCAAGTTGTGCTAATTAGCATGAGCAATATTTTTGTTAAGTTATGCTGAATGGCATAAAGATTTCTTTTTATAACATAAAAGATTTGTTGCCAACTTAGACACAAAATTCATTTAAAGTGATTTTAATATTTTTGTCAAAATAAATACTCTATCTTTTTATCTATAGAATAAAATTTTTAGTGATGCGTTTAGACGAGAAGTTCATTTTGAGATTTTTGTCAAACCTTTATTGAGCTTCATATTCTCCCATTTTAGAGGTGGATTATGTTTTTAATATGAAAATTTTCAATCCCCTTTCAAGTACAGGATATATACACTCCAAGGGTGAAGATTCTTGTCACTTTATACTTATACAAGTTTTATTGAATAATCCTCTTTAATTATTTAGTTATCAAATTGTCATACTAACAATGAACTTTTCCTCCAATAATTGAAAGGAACAATAATCATATATAGTTGCATTTATTTACAAACCATTCTTCTTCTCACGGGTAAGTGAAAAGTATAATAATGATATATAATTCTTTGTTGAGTCCTTTCCCTATCATAGTAATAATTAACACAATCTAATTATGACCTTTTGTTTTTCATAGTACTAAAAAGCATAATAAAGTATATAATTGTCTCTTTATTTATTCATTTGTCATAGTAATGGATAATACTTTTTTTTTAACCTTAAATTGACTCTATTTTACTCTAACCAAAATTCTTTTACCCAAAATAATTACTATTATTTCTATAAGATTTTAGAGATGAATATGCTAAAGGTAAATCAATTTTAAGTTACAATGACGGAAATAAAAGATTTAGTTTTAATTTACAAAACAAATTTATTTTGTTTATCCAAAAAGGACCTACTATTATTTTATATAATATTTTACAAATGAATATGCTAAAGTTGGATAAATTTTAATTTACAATAAAGGTAATGATTAAGTTTACACAAATGAGTTTTTTTTGTATGCTATGAAGTTTATGTTGAAGAAGAAAATATTTACTCACGTATGCCAAAAAAGGCACTTGTGAATTGTGAGAGCATGTGTCACTTTCATGTGACATCAGCAGTTGTAGTGCCTTTTTGGGCATTGAAAGTAGACTGTACTATTAATCAACAACAACAACAACCGCAACCCTGTATAATTTCATTAGTGGGGTTTGGGGAGAGTAGTGTGTACGCAGATCTTACCCCTACTCCTGGGGTAGAGAGACTGTTTTCGATAGACCCTCGGCTCCCTCTCTCCAAGAACTCCCCACCTTGCTCTTGGGGTGACTCAAACTCACAACCTTTTGATTGAAAGTGAAGGGTGATTACCACTAGAGCAACACACTCTCATCAGTACTAATGGCTGTACTATTAGTCGAATTTACAAAATTGTACAAGTGTATTTATCGTAAAAAAGGTGCAAAGTTGGGCAAACTGAGACATTGAAGAAAGTACTACAACCCATTCCATTGCCTGTTCAAGGATGCAATGGAAATTAGAGTAAATAGTGCTGATCTTTCGGTCAAAACAGCAGAAAATCAAGTGTCGACACCAGAAGGTGCAATACAGCTCAGCAAGAAAAATATATAATTCCAAAACTACCCCTACGCCATACAGGCATGTTGACCGCTGTGTGTATTCCCTTTTATTATAAGTAGAAATACACACTATTATGCAGAATAATACTCCATACATACAACAACAACAACAACAACAACAACAACAACCCAGTATAATTCCACTAGTGGAATCTGGGGAGGGTAGTGTGTACGCAGACCTTACCCCTATCCTGGGGTAGAAAGGCTGTTTCCGATAGACTCTCGGCTCTCTCCCTCCAAGAACTCCCCACCTTGCTCTTGGGGTGACTCGAACACACAACCTCTTGGTTGGA
>AWOL01S0093323.1:14836-35187 GCA_000715115.1 Nicotiana otophora | reverse complement strand
GGTACTAATATTGTCTCCCTTCACTTTATCTCCCCTCTCCCTTTGCTTTGCATCTTTCTTCTGAATTTTATGGTATTGCTATTTATCTTATGAGTGTTGTTGTGATACTAATATTATCTCTCGCTTTTTGTTTTTTTGTTTTTTGAGCCGAGGGTCTTTCGGAAACAGCCTCTCTACTCCTTCGGGGTAGGGGTAAGGTCTGCGTACACACTACCCTCTCCAGACCCCATTAATGAGATTTTATTGGGTTGTTGTTGGCCACTTGTATCAGCTCGCCAATCATTATTAGCTAGTTGGGAGAATAGCAATTTTAATCCCTAGGTTATTTCACTATTTCGGTTTTGGTCCTCATATTATTCAGCTAAGCATATTTCACCTTCAATTAGCTAGTTTGTCCGATCTCTCTTTCGATGCCATGCCATTGTCGTGGCATGGGAACCACTGAATGGTGCCAGTTTTCATCTCATCGTTGGCGTCTAGAAGACTAGTGTGTCCAAGCACACGGCATTTTTATTTTGTTTATTGAATCACATAAAATTTTGCCCAACTCCATATCTGGAATATAGGAAATACATACGAGTAGAGGAAAAACCGATAATTCGCACCGAACCGATAATTCGAGTCAAATCGAAAAAAAATCCTATGTGATTTGGTATTGGGAAAATAAAACCCGATCATAATTGGTTTAGTTTGGTTTTAACTAAAAAAAGTCAAACCTAAACCAAACCAACCCGATAGTATATTTATATAATTTTTAAAAATATTTTATACATATAAATATTTATTGTAATGTAATTTATAAATATTTCTTAAATTCTTTCACAGTTTTATCTTTTAACATATTATTTCAAGTTTAGACTTAACATTCTTGAATGGTAAATAAATTTTATAGCCCATAAATGTAGTAACTCAAATAAGTTCAAATCAATACTAATGTTAACAAAAAAAATTCAATTCAATACTAGGAACGACGAAAGTGTTGGATACTATTTTAGTTTTACATTGGTTTATAATGAAAATGTATAACTTAGTTTATCTTTTTTTTAGTGCTTAGTTATGTAATTAATATTAGTACTTATTAGCTATACTTATTTTAGCATGACCTATATAGTATTTTTGGAATATTTTAGTATAATGCTATGACTTATCTCATATTATTGTGTTAGTTTCTTGGAAAACACATTATATAGTTGTATTTACTAGGACTTAAGAAATATTTGGAGCACAAGTTATATATTTTATGCTATGAAGACTTTACCGGAAAAAACCCCAAAAAACCCAAGATTGAAAAACCCGACTTTGTTGGTTTGGTTTGGTTTATAAATTTAAAAACCCGACACCATTGGTTTGGTTTGATAATTAAAAAATCCGAACCAACCCGACCTATATATACCCCTAGGTAAAATATGTTCATATTTAATGACCGCATGAGAAAGCGACACGTGGAGCCGAAGACGGAAGACAGACAGGTCCGAGAACAACGATCTCGAAGAGAATGGTATTCATAAAGGCGAATTAAACATCTGCCACCCGATAGCATTTAATAGAGAATATTCTATAGCATTAAGTGCACGGTCCGTTACAAAGAATATGGTATTCACTACCTCCCGTTCTACATACAAATAGTGAGCTCCCCAACCATTGTAGGGGACACGAATTTTCTGATAAGCATACACTATATTCTATCCAAAGTTCAATAACATTTTACTTCCTTGCTTATTCATATTGTTATTACTACATCTCGAAGCTCTGGTCCCGGAACAAAGATTTCTGTTGTTTTATCTCAACTTCAAGGCTAAGTCTTATATTTTTGTCGTATTTATAATTTTATGATCAAATCGATTCACTTGTCTATAAATCACGTATAAATTCAACTGTATCATTTTATGGGTAAACAGTTTGGCGCTCACTATGGGGCTTAGACAATTGTGTAATTGAATTGATCCTTGTATCTACTAACTTGTTTGATTCTTTGTTCTTAGCAAAAATCATAAAAAATAGCAGATAACGATGTCAACATCGCACACAACGCTGAGGCCTAAGGAAATTAGTCTCAGCACGAAGATTCCATCAGTGATACCCGTAACGAAGGGGATGAGGCCACGTCGGTTCATGGCGAGCAATATCCACGACATGTTCAAGAGGCAACTCCTGATGATCATGAAGACGTGTACGTCATTGAAACAGTAAGGATCCTGAGGGAGCAACAAAAGGTCATTATGGGCCATCTCTCATGACACGATTAGTTCATGACAGAATTAAGGCAGGCATTGTCGGGTGCTTCCAGCAACGCGAATGTACGTGGTCCAGTTCCTCCCGGTGCTCCCGTAAATCAAACAATGCAGAGGATCGATAACAACACCCCGATGGGCAAAGTCAGGTTTGACAGAGCCGAGGGGAACGGTAGTGGGTCTGGTAACAACAACGAGAATAATCCCTTTAAAACTGAACTCATGCGGTTTATGAGGGAAATAAACGCTCGAATGGATCAGATTCTGGGCGCACCACCAGTGTTGAAAGGACCAAACTCAAAGAAGTATACTCAATTACCGTTCAAACCAAGTGCGACACCAGAATTGATCCAAAGTGGTTCAAAATGCCAGACGTGCCGAAGTATGATGGGACTTCAGATCCTCAAGAGCATATCACCACCTACACAATGGCAGTAAAGGGAAATGATCTAGCCCTGCACGAGATTGAGTTAGTCTTGTTTAAAAAATTTGGGGAGACCCTCACAAAGCGGGCCCTGACATGGTATTCGCTCTTGCTCGAGCACTCCATAGATTCCTTTGAAATGCTCATGGGTTCTTTCATCAAGGCCCATGCTGGGGCTAGAAAGCTATAGGCCTGAAAGGCAGACATATTTCGGATTGCACAAGGAGAATTCGCGTTGCTGCGGGAGTTTGTGACTAGATTCCGGAAAGAAAGGATATTTCTCCTAGCCATACCAGAAGAATGGGCAGCAGAAGCATTTACTAAAGGGTTGAATCCGAGAAGTTCCGATACTTCTCGAAAATTGAAAGAAAGTCTGCTCGAGTTCTAGGCAACAACATGGGCAGATGTTCACAACCGGTACGAGTCAAAGATAAGAATTGAAGATGGCCATCTCGGCTTTCCGTTATCAACCAAAGACCAAGACCGGGAAAAGAGAAATTAAAGCATGATTTTGACACAGATCGACGGTCTTCAAGGGGTCGGTTTTTGCCGTATGAATGAGCCGAAGGATGCGGTAGAGGTTTTTGATCGGCGGATTGATTCCCTACCGATAGGAGGTCTGATCGCGGTCGGAATAACCGGTTATTACAGGACAAGGAGACATCGGGTTCTCGAGATTCTTCCTAGCCCAGGCTTTCCGAATACAACTTCAACATCAGTGTATTGGTGCTGGTATCATCTATGGGGAATATTAAAGAAGCACGGTTCCCGTAGCTAATGAGATCCGATCCTAGCTAAAAGGATCCTAATTTGTGGTGCGAATACCTTGGGACCAACGGTCACCGAACATGGGATTGTCGGCATCTATGCGAGGAGGTGGCAACATTGCTGAAAAATGGCCATCTCATAGAATATTTAAGGGATTGGGCTAAAAATAACTACAGCCGCAATCGTGATAATGCAGAACCTTCGAATGAAGGAGAAGATCCCCCATGCTTGGCGATCGACATGATTTTTAGGGGGAACGAGATTAATGGTGTGATATTTTTGGCTGCAAAAAAGACGAAGGTATTAGTGACCCATAGTAAAAGACTCTGGGAAGTTGCTGAGAGAGACATTACTTTCTTGGAGGAAAACGCAGATGGACTGTTGTTGTCGCACAATGATGCATTGGTAATCTCTTTAAATGTCTTATATTTTAAAATTAAACGTGTTTTGGTAGACCTAGGAAGTTCGGCCAATATTATCCAATGGAGAGTGTTGTAGCAAGCCAAGCTTACCGAAAGTATCATTTCGGCCACAAAACTCCTCACTGGGTTCAACCTAGCGAGCGTGACAACCCGAGGAGAGATCCTGCTGCCCACAAATGCCGAGAAGGTGATGAAGAAAACCCATTTCGAGGTGGTAGACGACAATATGGGCTATAATATTATCCTAGGGAGGCTGTCGTTACACGAGATGAAGGTTGTGCCATCAACATATCATCAGTTGCTGACATTCCCAACTCCCAAGGGAATTAAACAAATAAGAGGTGACCAACAGGCAATAAGGGAGATGAATGCAAGCTCAGCTTCCAATAGCAAAGCGAAGGAGCATGCGGCATAGTAATTACAAGAACTGGTGCCTGCTGCCGAGTCGAGCGAAGTCCACAAGGGGGAGGAGTCGTCAAAATCCTATCAGGTACCAAGATATTTCCAGGTACCAGAAGAAAAGGATGCAACAAAATCCACAACGGAGGAACTTGAACAAGTTGTATTATTCTAAAAGTTCTTGGAGAGGAAGTTCCAGTAGGGGATAAGACTAAACCCCGAGCTCAGAAATGGCCGTGCACAAACTAAGCCGGATCCCAACATCCTTTTGGTAAGGCAGAAAAAACGTCCTATTACTGAGGTCAGAAACAAATTTATCAAAGAAGAGGTAACTCGCTTGCTTGATATCGGTTTAATCTGAGAGGTGATCATATTAAACCCCTGCAATAAACCTTTGACATCTTAAGGAAGTACAACATGAAGATTAATCCCGAGAAGTATGCATTCGGGGTCAGATCCGGTAAATTCTTGAGATTCCTTGTGTCGCAAGGGGGGGATCGAGGTTAAACCCGACAAAATTAAAGCCATCAAAGACATCCCGAACCAGCTATCAAGCGTAAAAGAGATTCAAATGCTGACATGGAAACTGGCCGCTCTAAGAAGATTCATTTCCCGATCTTCAGAAAAATGCTATCATTATTTTGCACTCCTCAAAAAGAAGAATAACTTCGAATGGACTCCTAAATATCAACAAGCTCTGAAGTATTTGAAAAGGTATTTGTCACGTCCTCCATTATGGTCAAAATCGGAGGAAGGCGAATAACTGCTGATCTACTTAGCGGTCTCGCAGGTAGTGATAAGAGTCGTTTTAGTCCGTGAGGACGAAGGTACGCAATCAGCTATCTATTATGTAAGTAAAATTTTGACGGGAGCAGAAACTCGCTACCCACATCTGAAAAAATTAGCCTTAGTCCTCGTAGTCGCCGCTCGAAAACTAAGGCCTTATTTTCAATGTCACCCGATAGCTGTGGTGAGCACTTTTTCCCCATGGAATATTCTTCATAAACCTGAACTCTCAGGTAGGCTGGCCAAGTGGAAAGTTGAAATGAGTGAATTCGACATATAATATAAACCTAGGACTGCGATTACGTCACAAGTTTTGGCAGACTTTGTGGCCGATTTCAGTCTGGGACTATTACCTTTGGCTACCAAAGAAGCAGTAATAGTGTCAGAATCTACATCGGGAGTTTGGACCTTGTTCATGGACAAAGCTTCCAATGTGAAGGGGCACGGGCTCTGCGTAGTTCTAACCATTCCCTCGGTAGAAACCCTAAGGCAGGCCATAAGAAATGTTCCTCTGACTAATAATGAAGCAGAGTATGAAGCTTTAATTGCATGGCTCAATCTGTGTAATGATCTGACCTGTCGTTTTGAGTATTCTAGCCTTGATCCCCTAATTTATGCTTCCTCTATGTTATATTGTGGTTTTGTGACTTGTCGGGGTGCTTGGTTTTGGTTTCGGGTGAGTTTCGGAGTGAATGGAACACATAGTCCCTAATTTGGAGGTTTAGGTTGTAAATGTTTACCGTAGTTTGACTTTTGTGAAGATGACGCAAAAATGAAGTTTTGACGGTTTCAATCGCTCTGTATGGTGATTTTAGTCTTAGGAGCATGTTCGGATATTGATTTGGAAGTCCGTAGGTCTTTTCGGCATGAATTGGAAAAAGTTAAAAAATGAAAGATTTTGGAAAGTTTGACCGGGAGTTGACGTTATTGATATCGGGGCCGGATCCCGATTATGGAAGTGGAATAGGTCCGTAATTTTTCAATTTTAACTTGTGTGCAAAATTTGAAGTCATTCGGAGTTGCTTTGGTATGAATCGGTATCAGTTTCGGAATTTGGAAGTTCATAGTTCATAGGCTTGAATTTGGGTTGCGATTCGTAGAATTTATGTTGTTTGATGTGATTTCTGGCCTCGAGTAGGTTAGTTATGTGTTTTTTAACTAGTTGGTATATTTGGACGGGGTCCCAGGGGCCCCAGGTGTGAATTAGATTAAAATCGCATCATTGTTGGACTTAGTGTTTTGCTGAAGTGCTGTTGTTCTGGTGTCATCGCACCTGCGAAACGTTTGGACTCAGTTGTGGACACGCAGATTCCCCATGGTCATCACAGAAGCAGAAGATCCCAGCCTAGGCCTGGTTTCGCAGGTGCGGACGCCTGGGCGCAGATGCGCTTCCGCAAGCGCAAGCTTCTCTTCCGCAGAAGCGGAATTGGGAAGGCCTTGTATAGGACAGTAGGTGCGGTTTAGTCTCCGCAGAAGCGGGAATTTGTCCGCAGAAGAGAAATTTCCTGACCTTAAGTGGAATCCGCACCTGTGATGGTTTTTTCGCAGGTGTGGCGTCGCATAAGTGACACAAAGGCCGAATAAGCGAGGATCGTTGGGCAGAAAGGCCTTGTTCTAGGGTTTATCTTCATAATCCATTTTTGGACTTAGAGAGCTCGGTGGGAGGAGATTTTTCTAGGGTGTTTTAGAGAGGTCATTAGGGTAAGGAATCTTAACTCGATTTTGGTTAATTTACAAGAATCTATTGTAATTTCTTCGTTAAATTAGTGGTTTGAGTTGGAAAATTGGGGGAAAATAATAGAAACTTCTTAGAGCAAATTTTTGAGTTTTGAAAGGCGAATGAGGTCGTATTTGAATAATTCTTATATGGTTGGACTCGATATCGAATGGGTGTTCGGATTTTATAATTTCGACCAGGTTCCGAGACGCGAGCCTGGGTTGACTTTTTGGGTCAACTTTTCAATTCTTTGCAATGATTGTATTGTCATTGTTTGAATTAGTTTCCTATAGTTATATTTATAGAATGATTTTTTTTAACTAGATTCGAGCCGTTCGAAGTTGGATAATTGAGGAAAAGGCCTTCTAGTTGATTGATTTAACGTTATTTGAGGTAAGTGACTTGCCTAACCTTGTGTGGGGGAAATTACCCCTTAGGATTTGGTATTGCTTGTGATAATTATGATGTGTAAGATCCGTGTACGCAAGGTGACGAGTATGTACACGGGCTAAATATGGAAATTATCGATTTTTAGCTATGTGGATTCCTTTCATGCCTTAATTGAGTTACCTTAAAATGTTATAGTCATCATTTTTAGTCTAATTTCACATGTCTACTTGTCCTATCTCTTACTTGCTAATTTCTCTACATGCTTAGTTGAAATTCTTGTTTTCTTATTCCGTACTCATTATTTAACTGTTGAATTTTTTATTTGAAATTGCTATTCTTGGAATATCTTATTTTTGAAATTGGTATTGAGTTGCAAAAGCCGTGATTCCTATTAAGGCAAAGTGTTAAGTTGTTAAATATCATTCCATTGAGTTATTCTTCCCATTGTTATTGTTGAGATTTTATGTACATTGTGGTTGAGCCGTGGGCTCCTTATTGTGAAATTTTGTTATTGTTTGGTTTCTCTGGCAAATTGCGATATTGGGCACTTGAGGTGCGATTTGTGATACGTTGTGGTATTGATACACATGCGGTGGCATAAGGTCTGGGTGTTGAAACGCATGTTGTGAGATAAGGTGGTCTTGATACGCGTGGCTAGTAGAGGAACTGCTAGAAGCCATGCGGTGTGATAAGGTGGGCTAAAACGCGAGATGGTATTTTGGGAAAAATGATTTTAAAAGTGAATGAAAAGGCTCCCACGGTGATATAAGAAAAGATTGTGATTTATTTCTGTGACTTGAGACTACGAGGCGGTACCTCGGTAGTGACGTTTGTTGACCTTTTCCCCATTCTTTTGCACTTGTCTTTGATTGTTGTTTCCTTAGTATGTTATTAATTGTCTTTCTCCGTGTTGCACTATTTGCTTTGTTTTGTGTAGCTATCCTTGTCATGCTATTCATTATTTTAATTTAATTATTATTATTATTACACTACCTACATTTGTTCAGTCTTTTATTTATTTTTAGTAGGGCCCTGACCTGACCTCGTCACTACTCTATCGAGGTTAGGCTTGGCACTTACTAGGTACTGTTGTGGTGTACTCATACTACTCTTCTGCACATCTTTTTGTACAGATCCATTTACTTCTTGTCAGCCCAGGCATTAGTTAGGATTCTACTACAGAGACTTCAAAGTATACCTACCGACGTCCGCAGGACTCGGAGTTACCATCTCTCTAGATCTCTTATTTCATTATCTTTTATATATAGAAATGATGTATAGGATTATCCAGTATTCATACTTAGAGCTTGTGACTTGTATTTCGCTGGGTCTCGGGATTTGTATATACTAAGTTGTAACATTATTTTTATATAGCTGCTGAGTTTGAGACTTATATCTATTATTATTTAAATTATTTCGCATGGTGTTAGGCTTATCTCGTCTTATAGACTAGGTGCCGTCTCGGCATCCTATGGAGGAAAATTGGGGCCGTGACAAGTTGGCCGGGGGACTGGAATCCAAGGTCATAAAAATCAAATATGACTCCCAATTGGAAGTAAATCAGGTCTACGGGATCTTTGAAGCCAAAGAGGAACACATGCAATGATGCGTAATAAAGGTCCAGACTCTGCTCGCTCGTCAGGGAATGGTCAATTATGCACATCCAGATGGAAGAGAATGCGGAAGCAGATGCACTAACCAATCTTGGATCGTTCATGGAAATGAAGGGATCAGAATCTGGTACGGTCGTACAACTTATGCATTCGGTATTGGACACGGATATCTATTACGAGGTAAATGCGACCTATTTGGTCTAGGACTTGAGAAATGAGATCATTGACTATCTCGAGCACGGAAAATTGCCTGAAGATCCTATGGCATCTCGGGCGCTACGCACTAAAGTAGCTCGATACAGCTTTAAGGGAGGTCAATTGTACAGAAGATCTTTCCAAGGCCCGTTGACCCGATGTTTAGGAGCTTCCGAAGCTAACTATGTTATGCGAGAAGTCCACGAAGGGATCTGTGAAAATCACTCAGACGCGGATTCCTTAGTGTTAAAATTAATTAGAGAAGGATACTACTGGCCGCGGATGGAACAAGACGCCAAGGCTTATGTTCAAAAATGTGATAAATATCAACGCTACGCACCGTTGGTACATTAACCGATAGAGCCACTACACTCAATTTTGTCACCATGGTTGTTCATGACGTGGGGGATGGATATAGTCAAACCGCTGCCACTGGCCCCCGGTAGGGTAGGATTTCTTTTGATTTTAACTAACTATTTTTCTAAGTGGGTTGAAACGGGTCCTTATCAGAAGATTGACGAACGTGAAGTGGTAGATTTATTGTGGGAGAATATAATTTGCAGATTTGGGAACCAAAAGAGATATCCTGCGACAACGGGCCACAATTTATAGGCGCAAAGGTCACAAAGTTCCTTGAAGACTTAAAAATCAAAAGGATCACATCATCACCCTAACATCCGAGCGCAAACGGTCAAGCAGAATCAACAAACAAGGTAATTATACAAAATCTCAAAAAGAGATTGGAAGCAGCTAAAGGTAAATGGCCCGAAGAGCTGCCAGGAGTAATATGGGCATAGCGGACAAGGCCAAGTCAAGCACGGGGGAAACTTCTTTCTCTCTTGTATACGGAGCAGAAGCCTTGATCCCGGTGGAAGTAAGGGAGCCTACCTTGAGATATTTTCAGGCGTACGAAGAAACAAACAATGAAGTAATATTGGTCAAATTGGAACTGCTCGATGAACGCAAGGACTTGGCGCATATAAGGATGGTAGTCCAAAAATAGAGAATGGAAAGATATTACAATCGAAGAGCCAACCTCTGTTATTTCAAAGTAGGAGAATTGGTTTTAAGGAAAGTAACTCAGAACACCCGGGAGCTCAATGTAGGGAAGCTAGGTCCAACATAGGAAGGCCCCTACCGGGTTTCAACTGTCACCGGGAAAGGGTCATACGAGTTAGAAAATCAAGACGGAGTAAAGCTGCCGAGCAACTGGAATGTGGCACACTTCAAGAGATACTATTGTTGACGAGCCTCGCCTATATTGAAAGTATGTGCTACACTTTTTTTCCCTTTGTCCAGTTTTTGTCCCAATTGGATTTTTTTGGCAAGGTTTTTAACGAGATAGCAATGAAAAACATACTACAAAGGAAGCTCCATCAATATAAATAAGACCTTTAAATGACAAGTCATGCAAACAACGAGCCACTACAGAGCAGTTAGATAATCATTTGCTCGGTAGTAAAGTTTGATATCGAGAAAACATTACCCGACCGTTCACAAGTGCAAGCCATTGGGGGATTGTTTGCTAATATTTGGGTCAATAGCATAAGTTCCTAAGGGGAAGTGAAGTTCGCTATCGAACTGAAGATTATCTAACCATTCACTAGTGGAATCCTCAAAAGGTGCAAGACTTCCAGTGTTCAAATTCGCATTCGAATACTGTTTGGGGGGGGGAATGATATGAGGATACGGCAACAATGACTGCCACATCGACTGGAAGGCGAAACCCAGAAACAAAGTTGTTTCATCAGGACCAGGAACTGCGCGGCCAGCCCTACAGAAATAAGTTGTACAAATTAGCCAAAACTAATAGAAATTTCTTTTTATCACAATGAATGCTTATGTACTTTCGGAAATGGAAGGAGTGAAGTAAAGTCCTTTTATTTCTATCTTGTTTCTTGTTTGAACGATGAATTAGTTTTATCATTTGAAAGTTAAACAAGTACTTCAAATGCTAGTGCCGTAATGAACAGGAGATGTCCTCTTCAAGAGCACCGTAAACATAAGAGGGCCCTCTTTTATGAAACCCTCATATTAAAGGGTTAATTTTAGAAGAATTTATGCTCGGAATCCAAATACTATCGAGGAAAAATGCACTCGAAGCCTCACATATCTCGGCGCAGAAAACTTGCGAGAATACTTAAACAAAATGAATGCAAAGAGAAAAACTTGCACATACTTGAACAAAAAAGTACTTCTATTTATAGAAAGCATGCAAGCACGAGTACAAAAGTATAGAAAATAAAGCAAAATCTAAGCTACTGTATCTCCGAAACCCAAAGGAAGAGAAGAAGATGTACCCCCGGAGAAGTGGGTAGGTCCGCCGCCGACTCAATATCTTGGCCTTCGCTATTTTGGCCTTTAGCGTCATCACCTTCTGGTTCTTCTTCAGTTCCCGAGAACTTGGAATCGGAACCAGAAGAGTGGGTAGCATCAGGTCGGACCGGAAGACCCCTTCGGGCATTTGACTCCAGCTCACGAGCCTTAACGATTTCAACATCGAAGTCAATAACACCCGTTTTGGCCTCTTCCAAGGTTTTACCCCTCATGCTATACATAAAATATGTTTTTCAATAATGAGGGAATACGCTCGGTGCTGGAGTTATTCTTTAAGTTAGTCAACCTTGGCAGAAAGGTTCCCGCTCGGATCTAGTGGCCCGAAGACTGACATCAAGGTCACAGACAGTGGAGCTAAAAACCTTATTACGCTCTACGACCCTTTTATGCCTCTCCTCCAATCGGTCGTATTTCTCCTCGGTAGCAGTAACTTCTTCAGCTTTAGAGTTTAAGGATGCCTACAAATTACTTAATCTTTCAGCAAAGGCAGCCTCACAATCGACATTATGAACATCAACCCATTTGGCCCTAGCTTCTTCAAATTGTACCCTTAACTGGGCGATCTCCTGGCTAAGGGTCACTACTTCGTGCTCAGCCAACAATTGATCCCGCTCGGAGGTAAGTTCCTCCTTATCAAAAATCTACCTTTGAAGACCCTCAGAAGCAAGAAAGTTAGTCTGCAAATCAGAAATGCAAACTCAAAACCCTACTATAACGACAATAGAAGAAACAACAAAGGAGATAAAGATTTTACTGCCGATGCATTGTGCATGGAATTGCTCAACAAACACTCTCCCGAGAGACATTATATTTAAATCCTATATTTTTCTAAAGCTAAAGGCTTCAAATAATCAGTAAGTTCCATCGGCCGGTATAGCAGATGGCATCCGGTGGAAACTGAGAGAGTGACGCTTCAGAGGGGGCATAATAATTATGCACTAAATTTCCATAAACTGGGGACTTGGGAAAAGGGACATCCTCCCCTCGGGCAACTGAGGCCAGTGGAGACGATGTAACAGTTGCTGGTGGCGAAGGAAAGGTTGGCGAAGAAGGAGATGAAACTGATGGCGTTGAAGGTTGAGAAGTAGCTGCGGCAACCGTAGTGCTAGTTGATGGTTGCTCACCAACCGAGGATGGGAGAGACCCTGTACCCAACCCCATGGTACCGGGTACAGAGACTGGGACTCGGAAGCGAGAATTGGCATCTTCCACTACATTATACTCCCCAGAGTACCGAGGCGTCGTCCTCGATTAGCCTAACTTGTTCAACAGATTGAGCACTCTGTTGAGCTAATGAAGGTCGTCATCTTCTATGGCCGGCTCGGGCAAGGCGCTCATCACCACAACATCCAAGGATGGCTCGGGTGCTGCACTCTTTCCTTTTTTTTTCCCTGGGCTGCGGAGGAGCGTTGTCTTTTTTGCTGCTTGTTCTCTGGTCGGGGACTCCAAAAAGAAGCACTTCCACCGGATGTAGTACCGACTACATCATTCCGGAAAATGCCTCCTGCAGCAACCTCGCCGCATCTGAATGATCAACTAAAATGTACTCCCTGAGGATGACAAATGAGCCTTGGGGTAGACTTGAATTCCACATGAGAGAAAGGTTAATCAGTTTTCTTATACGAAAGGTAAAAACAAGATGAGTTTGACCTACCATGACCTTCCATCCATATTTAAGGTTCAGTTCTTTTCACGTGTGGGTCTCGGGCATAGTGACATCCAAAAGCTTCTGGACCCACTAGTCCAAGCCTTCAACTATAGGTGGTATCCACCGAGTTGCTGAAATAAGTGAAAGAAGATGGTTCGATAACAACATGGGGCGATCTTTAACTAAATGAAAAGACAAACGATGAACTTATGAGTACAGTTCCATAATTCCAAAAAGGATGTAGTCGTGGACGGAATGATGTCCCTAGTAGTAACTACAACGAACCGTTTCATCCACCCACGGTCGTTGTCATCATACATGCTAGTTAGCAAAGCATAGTGGCCATATTTGCTAAAATTTATCATTCCCCCGTGAAAAAGCTTGGGGGAATAAAGGTTCATTAATCGAGCCAGAGATAGCTCATTTTCCGTCTCCTGGCATAGATGCCGAAGGAAGAAACTATCCTCCATACAAAAGGACTTACTTGTGCCAGACATACCTGGTAAAGGATGCAGAACTCCACGATAACGGAGTAAAGCTCACCACTCAAAGAAAATGGTCCCAAAGTGAAGGGGTATGTATAAAAATATATGAAACCTATGGTTATCCGCTCCGCTAGGTCAGGAGCGATGATGTTTAAATTAGGGCAATACCAGTCTTCATTCACATTAGGAATACTGGAAGGACGGATGGAAGAAGGATACATACCAACAGCCCACATGCGAGGGTTAGCGGAAGGATACTTCTCGTCGAAGTCCTTAGTTGTGACAAAACTTCTTGGAATAATGGTGCTCGCTGTAGGAGGAGAAACATCATCAACTTTACCTTTGTTCTTTGAAGAACTGAGATTTCTGGAAGAAGAGGTCATTGTTATCAGAAGGGAGAAAAGGTTTTTCTCGGAAGAAAAAGATTGGAGAAAGTTGAAGACAAGTATGAGTTTAGTAAAGAAAGTTTGAGAAAGTTTGGAAAATTATGAAATGTAAATAGAGAAGTTTGATGCGTATAAATAAAGGAGTAGACGGCTAAATTTGTGGCCATAATTACCTCGATAACTGGGAAAAGTGGTGTTGAATCGTGGGATGTCGCGTATTCGGGGAATTAAATAGAGAGACGTACGTCTAATCAACCGTCAGAAACTTTTCTAAGGGGGTCATAGAATTTCCAGCCAAAAAGGGTATCTCTACCTACTTCCCGGTGACACAAGGTTATGTCACCGGAAAGGAGGGGGACTATCTGTATATGGTAAAATATGTTCATATTTAATGATTGCATGAGAAAATGACACGACAGAAGGCATTCAGGTTCGAAGACAATGATCTTGAAGAGAATGATATTCATAAAGGCGAATTAAACACCGGCAAACCGGTAGAATTTAATGGAGAATATTCTATAGCATTAAGTGCATAATCCGTTATAGAGAATATGGCATTCACTGCCTACCGTTACACATTCTTCAATGACTCTCATAATTATCATTTAAAAGGAGGTTGATCCTAGGACCTTGTTCCCTAGGTGCAGAAATAAATAGTGAGCTCTCCAACCATTGTTGGGGACACGAATTTTCTGATAAGCATACAATATATTCTATCCAAAGCTCAATAACATTTTACTTCCTTGCTTATTCATATTGTTATTACTGCCTCCGGAAGCTCTGCTCCGGGAACCAAGATTTTTGCTATTTTATCTCAACTTCAAGGCTAAGTCTTATATTTTTGTCTAATTTATTTATAATTTTTAGATCAAACCGATTCACTTGTCTATAAATTACATATAAATTCAACTGTACCATTTTAAGGGTAAATAATAATAGTGCATCAAAAGCATGTGCAGCTACAAACTCCATGAGAGTGTTCGTATGCGTAACGACTAGCCATAGTTTGGATGACCAGAGTAGATGTATGACAATTAAAGAAGTATAGCATGCGGGGACTTTCTTTTAGAAATGACACAAGGTAGCCACTCTAAAAGAATGCTATTTAAGAATTAGCAGTGCATCCTGAATTTTAGTTTTTCAGTTCAAATTTTCGGGATAATGTCTTGAAGTTATAATTTTTAGTTTAAAATTTCAGGACAAAATAAGTATTGGCTAATCTCGAAATAGCATTCCTGAAAATGACTATTTGTGCGCTTGCTGCGATTTTGGGACAACTTTTACAATATGCATAGAGAGCTCCACCTATCGATATAATTCCACATATAATTATTTCAGAACAGTTCTTAAGGCTATTTCTAAATAAGTGACAGTGGCGGAGACACTAAGAGTATCACCCGACATCGATATGCACAAAAATATTCTTATGTATGTGAGTTTGTAACAGTTTCTAACAAATAATACTATGTTATAAATAAATTATGTTTAAGATTAATGTCTATATTTTAGAGAGATTTTAGGGTTTGTTACTTTGTGGCTAAGTCACTTTTTCCCTATAAATAGAGGGGTTCTATTCTATTGTAATTCATCTCAAAATCAATAGAATTCTCCCTTTCTTTCTTTGCAATATTCTTCTTTATTGTTACATTACATGTTATCAGTACGAGACTCTACCTTCTCAAGAAACTTTTTGAGAAGACTAAGCAAATATGGATATCTCTCAAAGCAAAATCAGATAAAAATTCAATTGTAAAAATATTTTTTTAATTAATTCATGCACGACACATACAATATTTAAAGAGAAGAAATATTTATCTCATTTAAGTATGTGTAAGACAGATGTTACTATAATCACTTATAGCAGTAATCTAATTGAAGGCTCTGGAAGAGCTATTATAACTCTGCCTTAGGGAACAATACTTATCATAGATAATGTAATGTTCTCCTCCAAGTCCAAGAGGAACTTGTTGAGTTTTAAAGATATACACCGAAATGGATATCATATTGAGACAATAAATGAGAATAACCTTGAATATCTTATCGTTACCAAGAATGTCTCTAGCCAGAAAAAGGGTTATTGGGAAGTTACCATCTTTATCTTGTGGCCTGTATAGTGGACAAGAATTAGTGCAATTGAGGCAAATTCTATAGTAAGCCAAAGGTTAATGATCCCAATACTTTTGTACTTTGGAATGATCGATTGAGACATCCTAGATCAATTATGATAAGACGAATTATAGAGAAATCAAATGGGCATCCATTAAAGAATTTAAAGATTCTTTTAAATAATGAATTTTCTTGCACTTTTTGTTATCAAGGAAAGTTAATTATTAGACCATCACCAACAAAGGTTGGGATTGAGTCCCCTGCATTTTTGGAACGTATACAGGGGGACATTTGTGGACCTATTCACCCACCTAGTGGATTGTTTAGATATTTTATGGTTTTAATAGATGCATCTTCTAGATGGTCTCATGTGTGTCTATTGTCATCTCGCAACCTGGTGTTTGAAAAATTACTGGCACAAAAAATCCGATTACGGGCATAATTTCCCTATAATCCAATTAAGTTTATTAGACTTGATAATGTTGCTGAGTTTTCATCCCAAGCATTTAATGATTATTGTTTATCAATTGGGATAAAAATGGAACATCATGTAGCTCATGTTCACACTCAAAATGGCCTTGCAAAGTCTTTAATTAAATGTCTGCAATTGATAGCAAGACCGTTACTCATGAAAATGGGGTTACCTACTTCTGTTTGGGTCATACCATTTTGCATGCAGCAATGCTAGTTCGTCTCAGGCCGACAAATTATCATAAATATTCCCCGTCGCAATTAGTTTTGGGTCACGAACCTAATATATCTCATTTAAGAATTTTTGAGTGCGCAATATATGTGCATGTAGCACATCCATATCGCATCAAGATGGGTTCCCAAAGAAAGTTAGGAATATATGTTGGGTTTGAATCATCCTCCATTACTCGCTACCTCAAAATATTAACGGGAGATTTGTTCACTGCTCGATTTGCAGAATGTCGATTCGATGAGATATTTTTCCCAAAATTAGGGGGAGAAAATGGTGAAACCAAATGAGAAATTTTGTAAAAAATCCATCATTGTCCCATCTTGATCCACGTGCCTCTATTTGTGAAAAAGAGGTGCAAAAGATTATTCATTTGCAGAAAATAGCAAATCAAATGCCAAACATATTTACGAATCTAAAAAGGATAACAAAATCACATATCCCTGCAGAGAATGTTCCAATCCATATTAATGTCCTTGTTGGACAATCTTCTAGTGTCATAGCTAATGAGACAAAAACACGCTTAAAGCATGGCAGACCATTGGGTTCTAAGGATCAAAATCCTAGAAAAAAAAATAAATGATCAAGATGACATTACGAAAGAGTCTCATGAAGAAATCCACGATTTAACCAATCCTGAGATTCATGAGAAAATCACCGAGCCTGAGACTCAAGAAAATAAGGAACTACCAATAAATCCAATCGATATTGAGACAAATTTGAATCGATTGGATATAGTGGTGGATTATGTCTTTGCATATAATGTTGCATCTAGAATTATGCAAGATAGTGAGGATCTTGAACCTCAATCTGTTGGAGAATGTTGACAAAGACGTGATTGGCCAAAATGGTAAGAAGTAATCCAATCGTAGTTGGATTCACTTGCGAAACGTGAAGTTTTTGGACACAGAGTCCAAACACCGAATGGTGTTAAGCTTGTTAGCTATAAATGGGTCTTTGTACGTAAGAGAAATGAGAAAAATGAGGTACAAAGATCTAAGTCACGACTTGTTGCACAAAGATTTTCACAAAGGCCTGGCGTCGAATATGAAGAGACATATTCATCTGTTATGGATGCAATAACATTTCGTTATCTCATTAGTTTTGTTATCCATGAAAATCTTGACATGAGTTTAATGGATGTGGTTACAACCTACCTTTATGGATCACTTGATAATGAGATATACATAAAAATTTCCGAATGATTTAAAATTCCTGACGCACATAATTCAAAGTCTCGGGATATGTTTTCAAACAATTTGCAAAGATCTTTGCATGGTCTAAAACAATCAGAACGAATGTGGTATAACCGCCTTAGTGAGTATTTATTAAAGGAAGATTATATAAATGATGTCATTTGTCCATGTGTTTTTATAAAGAAAACAACATCGAAATTTGTGGTACTTATTGTATATGTTGATGACTAAACCTTATTGAACTCCTATAGAACTCCAAAAGGCAATTAGTTATTTAAAGAAGGAATTCGAGATGAAAGATCTCGGAAAGACAAAATTATATCTCGGTTTAAAAATTGAACATTTGACAAACATAATTTTTGTTTATCAATCTGCCTATACAGAAAAGGTATTGAAACGATTTTACATGGATGGAGCACATCCATTAAGTACTCCGATGGTTGTTCGATCACTTGATGTGAATAAGGATCCGTTTCGACCTCAAGAAAAGAATGAAGAGCTTCTTGGTCCCGAAGTACCATATCTTAGTGCCATTGGTGCACTAATGTATCTTGCTAACACTACAAGGCCTGAGATAACTTTTTCAGTAAATGTCTTAGCAAGATATAACTCTGCTCCTACAAGGAGATATTGGAATGGAATCAAACACATATTGCGGTATCTAAAAGGGACTATCGATATGGACTTATTTTATGATAAATATTGCAGTCCCGATCTTGTTGGTTATGCCGATGCTGGGTATTTATCTGACTCACACAAGGCTCGATCTCAAACAGACTATGTGTTTACATATGAAGGCACTGCCATATTTTAGTGATCGACTAAGTAATCAATCGTGGCTACATCATCTAATCATGTTGAGATAATTGTTATTCATGAAGAAAGTAGAGAATGTGTATGGTTGGGGTCTATAATACATCTTATTCGAGACAAATGTGGTTTGAAGTGTGATAAATTACCCACGATTTTGTATGAAGACAATGCAATATGCATAATCCAATTGAAGGGATGATTCATAAAAGGAGATAGGACAAAGCACATTTCACCAAAGTTATTTTTCACTCATGATTTTCAAAAGAATTCGATCACGTGATAATATGGATGATTTGTTCACCAAATCTCTACCGACGTTAACCTTCTAGAAGCTAGCGTACAAGATTGGGATGCGAAGGCTCAAAGATGTGAATTGATTCTCTCATCAGGGGGAGTGAATATGCGTTGTACTCTTTTCCCTTAAAAGGTTTTGTCCCACTAGGTTTTTCTTGCAAGGTTTTTAACGAGGCAACTAAAAGGCGTATTTCTAAACATGTGTACTGGTTTTCCTTTTTTAGATTTTTTTCACTAGGTTTTATTTTAATTAAGGTTTTAACAAGACACATTATCTGTTGAATAGACATTCAAGGGGGAGTGCTATAAATAGAATTGTATTTAAGATGAATGTCTATATTTTAGAGAGATTCTAGGGCTTGTTACTTTGTAGCTAAATCACTTTTTCCCTATAAATAAAAGGGTTCTATTCCGTTGTAATTCATCTCAAAAATCAATAGAATTCTCCCTCTCTTCCTTTGCAATATTCTTCTTTATTGTTTCATTACATGCTATGTATAATCTGGCACTGCTTTTAAATGATACAAGAGATATATCAACTGGGCAAGAAAACAAGTTTAAAAACCATCAAAGTCCTAGACTAACTTATATAATACCGCATTTGCAGAATTGGCCTTCGCTACTTATTGTTGGAGTCCTGTCTTCACGAAATCCTTAACTTTCAAAATCGCAAGATTTCGCCAAGTCCCCAAAAAACGCCAAGATATTGGGGGTGTATTTGGTACGAAGAAAAATGTTACCATGGATAATGTTTTCCTAAAAAATATTTTCATGAAAAATGAATGGTTTTATTATTTATTTTTTCTTGTTTAGTTGGTGAGTGAAAAAAAATTTTCAGAAAATATTTTTTAGTGTTTGGTTAGAGAGTAGAAAATATTTTTTTAGGAATAATATTTTTTTATGCTACTTTCCTCACACCCCTTCCCCCAAGTACACATGTTTCCTTGCTCCCTCCCCCCAAATACCCAATGTTTTCAGGACTCTATTTTTTAAAAAAAATTAATTATTCTTCAAAACTTCACACAAACCCAAAGGAACTAATGTGCTGCTTTACTTTTTTACGCAAAAAACAACATTGAAATTTGTACTCCATAACTAAAAAGAAAATACTCTTTTTATGGTTGAAAAAGAAAGCACTCTTTCTACAACATGAAAATAAAGTTCTCATTTTATTGAAATAAAAGAAAATATTTTTTCTACATCATGAAAAGAAAATACTCATTTTGTTGAAATGAAAAATAATACTTTTTCTACATCATAAAAAATAAATTTAAATGAAAGAAAATACTTTTTTTTCAAATCATGAAAAGAAAATACTCTTTTTGTTGAAATGAAAGAAAATACTTTTTCTAAATCATGAAAAGAAAGTAAATTTTTTGTTAAAATAAAAAAAATACTTTTTTATATCATGAAAAGAAATTATGGTGATTTAGGGTGGGGG
>AWOL01S0093322.1:0-10426 GCA_000715115.1 Nicotiana otophora | reverse complement strand
TGTCAATGTTGAGCTTTCCGTTATTAAACACCCGTAGTCACTATTGTTTAGGCGTACTACCTCACTGTATTTATAAATGTAGTAAGGTCATCTGCCTAAAAATAGGGATTACGACTATTTAATTATGTATTCTATGTATTCGCGCGAATGGATTTATAAATACAGTGAGGTAGTACGCCTAAACAATAGTGACTACGGGTGTTTAATAACGGAAAGCTCAATATTGACATGTATTCAATCTCACTATATTGACGAATTCAGTTGTATAAAATAACAAAAATCAAGAAATATAGTATATAACGTTCTATTCAATTCGATTGTATACATTATATTCAATTCACCGATATTCATTATTCACTATTATACATTGTATTTAATTCACCGTATTCAATTCGACTGTATTCAAACAACAAAAAATCACAAAAATAGTGATATTTTGCTGTATTCAAAAAATATAGACCTTCAGAATACATATAAAATACAGGCAAAAAAATAATGTATTTATACAAAAATACAATATATTTGAGTGTGTTTGTACAGATATATTGTATGTGACTCAATAACAAAGAAGAGAAGAAAGTTCGCTGGAGATGGCGTTTTTCGACCAAGCAAAATACTGCATACATTATATTAAAATTAAAAATGGAGACGAACAAAAAATCGGCCCTCAAACTTCTACGTTGACTGTGCTTCAGATTTTCAAAAGCTCAATCCGTAGCCATGGCCAGATATGTTCACTCTTCGCTTCAGATCTATTCTCTTCACTTCAGAAAGTCCACCGTCGCCACCAAAAATGGCTACTACGACGGTTGTCTTGATGGAAAAGGGAGAGAGATTTGAGGGAGAAGAGAGAGGATTGAGAATCTTGCTGATATAGAGAGAAGGAAGAGAGAGAGAGAGAAAGAACATAACTGGCATATTTCACGCCTCAATGGTAGGGTATAAAATAAATACCTATTTTGCTATAAAATAGAAAAGATAACTATAAGTAATAATATTTTGAGATTTTTCTAGTTTGTAATAAATAGGGTGTAATAGTTTGCTATAGGAGGTAAAAGTTTCATAAAACCCTTCCTAAAGTTGATTTGGCAGGTTAGACATCCCAAGAAAGTCTTCACTGAAAGCTTAAATCATATCACAAGGCTTTGTTTTAGAAGCCAATGATGCAAACTGAAGACTGGCTTTTTCGCTAATATACTAGGCTTTGCTTATCCAAAATTTACGGAAATGAGAGTTTAATTCAGTGCCAGTATTTAACTAAACATGTTTCTTAAGGTGAAAACAAATTATGGAAAGCAAGTGTAATTGACGCTAAAATTCTTGAAACCTAAATCTGGAATACTCGTGCGATATAGTCTCTAGCATAAGATGTTTTTGTAGAAAGTTCAGTCTGTTATGAGCCACCTTCTCCGAGGGCGGAGCTAGGATAATTAAATGGGATTTTTTCGGGAGAAATTCAAAAATAGCCAAACCTACAAGTGGTCATTCAAAAATAATCACATTTTTAAAAATCATCGAAATTTAGTCAATTTTCATGTAAAGATAAATCTGAACGAAAATACTGTTCAAAATCCAGAAAATACTCCAGCATAATATACTGGAACTCCAGTATAATATACTGGAACTCCAGTATATTCTACTGGAGTTACAACAAAGTATACTCGAACTCCAGTATATAATACTGCAGTAAATTATACTGGAGTTACAACAAAGTATACTCGAATTCCAGTATATTATACTGGAGTTACAACAAAGTATACTCGAACTCCAGTATATTATACTAGAGCCAGCAAAGTATACAGGTCCAGCATAATATGCTGGAAGTTCATACACATGTGCACCGAACTCCAGTATATTATGCTGGACCGGTCTCTGTTGCAGCAAAATAGTGGCTATTTTTCAGTGACTTGGCAAACGCCGACTATTTTTGAATGACCAGTCTAAAAACTGGCTAGCCCCTGCTATTTTAACGATTTCTTTAATTCCTATACACTATTTGAAACCTTATTATGAAAAATATCCATGTTTTAGTATTTACCCGACCTAAATATATTTTAGATACAAAATATATACAATCCACCTTAAAAGACTCCAAATCCGTTATTTGTGCCTTCAATCAAGGGATTTATTTATACCATTTTTCTTTTTTCTCTCCTCTCTCCCCTCTTCTCTCCAAACAAATGCAATTTAGATTTTTTTTTCCTAGTGTATTTAGTATTTTATTTTTCAATATTTCAGTGGTGATCGAAATCCAAAATTCTGGAACGGAGCAAAGGGATGGGCTCATTACCTCACAATTTTAGAAGCTTCCCTTTATCAACCAAAGCAAATACTATCAAAAAAAATCAAAACTTTAATCATTTCACTCACCTCATCCTTTCTTTCTCTGTATATATTCCAACTTCTCAGGTCCACTTTATACCTCTTGTTGTTGATTATAATATCTTATTACTAATAACTCTACAAATAAAAAGTAGCTCTTCCTCCCTAAATATTTTCGATACAAATAGTGTATGAAATTCAATGCATTGAGTATGCACATTAGCCAGTAAAATCTCTCCAAATGAAAGTGATTCAAGTTGCTACCAGAAAGTCATGGGCGGAGCTTTGAATTGCCTGTGCCGCTATAACTTATCTACAACTTTCATACATTAGTTCTACCCAATTAAATACAACTACAATATCATACAACTTAAATACAATTTTTATATAAATTTTATACAATATATTTTTTGTATATTTTGTATTTGATTTATACATAGTAAAAATAAATTTCATACAACTAATTATATATTATACAACTTATCTACAACTTTCATACATTTTTTCTACCCAGTTATATACAACTACAATATCATACCACTTAAATACAATTTTTATACAATATGTCTTTTGCATATTTTGTATCTGATTTATACATAGTAAAAATAAATTTCATACAATTAATTATATATTATATAACTTATCTACAACTTTCATACATTATTTCTACCCAGTTATATACAACTACAATATCATACAACTTAAATACAATTTTTATACAATATTGTTCAACTTTCATATAATATTTAAATAAAAAATATATATATAAACAACAAAATATAATTTTTCTACAATTTTACTACAACTTTACTACAATTTCGTAAGTATAATGTATATCACGTCTTCTTCTTCTTCTTCTTCTTTTCTTCTTCTTCTTCTTCTTCTTCTTCTTCTTCTTCTTCTTCTTCTTCTTCTTCTTCGAGTTTCAATATGAAATTCAACCAAAATCAATTCTAATCTTCACCAAAATACCCTCAAAATTGAGATATAAACTCCAAACAATATTTCCAATTGTTTGCAACAACACCCAGTCCAAACAAATAATGGTTTTTGAAAACCCAAATTCGAATTCAAAGCTTCAAAGCTTTTTAATGGCTGTCAATGGTGGAGAGTCAAACACCTTCAAAATTTATTGATTGACAATTTCAATTTGAACACTAATTGTGCAACATTACTGGAATTTGAACACCAATTGTGCAACACATTCAGCTCTATATTACTGAAATTTCAATAAGTATGGAATTGCTTCTCTCTTTTCCCTTATTCTTCATTGTGCTTGTGTATTCCTTCAGAGTAAAAAATATTATAGGGTAGAGTACATAAGGGACTCACTATGCTACAAGGAAAGACAATATAATGAAGAAAGGACGAATCAAACCCAGTTCTATCAAGGCAACAACCCAAAAGTTTCAACACGGGTCCCTTTTCGCAGAACTAAATTAAGAGAATAAGGATGAAAAATAATTGATTTATAATATAAAGGGATATTCATTTAATTCCTAAAGTGTATATAATTGGTAAATTTGCATATAGGATATAATTAAATTAAAACTTGAGTAGGGAGAGTAATAAAGTTTCAAATAGTGTATAGGAATATAAACATTCCTAATTAAATTGAAGAATTAGTTCAAATAGCCACCCACCTAATCTCTTAAAGTAAAAGTAACCGGAGGATGTATAATATATGTATAATTCATGAATAATATATGTATAATTATATATAATAAATATAGAATTTATGTATACCGTCTAGAAAAAGTAAACATTAAATCTGACCGACTATTTGTGCTATAGGTTATGGATTATAGAGAAGGCAACTTATTGAGTTATGGATAAATTATTTATACATATTAAGAAAACTTTTAATACAAATTCAAAATTTGGACTAAAATCAATGAGTTCTCCCAAACCCCGGTATAAAATTGTACTTCTCCACTACAACATAGCACACAAATAGTCTGCATAGCCAGAAGTAGATGTAGTATTCTAGTGACGGATTCAATTGAACTCGTAACTTTCGATATGGAGTATAAGTTCATGTGTAAAAATTCATCAAAATTACAAAAATAACAGATATGAACTCGTAACTTTAAAAATATGATAAGCATTGTTTACCCTAAAAACGGATAACAATTAAATTTGTTAGTGATTTTAAGGATATGTGAATTAATTAAATACAAATGGTAAATATTGCTAGATTGAACAGATAAAAGATGTAATAAATTGCCAAACCGCTCGAAAATAAGGGGAAGGGGATGATTCTGGACTCGACGGCAACCTCAATGAGATATCCGTCCTCGATCCCTGACTTATAGTAATGGAACACTGATCAACAAGTGTAAGAACTTTGAATAATAAAAAAATAATAGTATATTGCCTTGGTATGTGTGTTACCATCTGTACAATGAACAATCAGACCTCCCTTTACATAGTAGGGGAGTCCTACCCTAGGTACAATTCCATAAAAGGTAAAAACCTTCCGTTTAACTAATCACTGGATTTTCGCCGGTACGTGCTGAGATCTACGTATCACAACCCAAACCGATGAGGCGCGATGGATACCCGAGTCCTACCTGTCGAACACCCTTAAGCATATGTCTAAGATATAAATATGAATAATAAATGTGAGGGAAAACTGTCCAAAAGACATATATAGATAGACATACGAAATACAGTGGGGCGAGCTGGCAAGGCTGCTATAGACAACTATATATACCCAAAACTGAAAGCCGACAAGGCCACATAGTATCCAACTATACATAACTGTCTATAGACCTCTAATAGAAAATACAACTGTACAAGGGCGGGACTGGGCCGCGTAATACCCATATATGAATACAAGCATATCATACCAAAATCAAAAGCAGCTCCGGATCAAGTGGAGCACGTCAACTCTCGCTGATCGGGGATCCTAAGAAGGGGGATCGTCGACTTGCCTACCTACACCTGCGGGCATAAAACGCAGGCCCTGGGAATAAGACGTTAATACAAATAATGTACTGAGTGTGTAAGGCATAAAAATCAGTACATAACAAACATAGATGAAACATGGCATAAAGAATTCCGACTGTAAGTCTAAATCACTTTGTAAATCCTGAAACATTTATAATGTCATGCACGTGCGTATAAATGTCGTGTCATGCATAGGTATAGATGTACATAATATCATCAAGCCTCCGAGGGCATCCCATCATATCGTCTCGGCCACTGTGGGCAAAATCATCAACATATACCAACTGATCAGGTGGTGGTGCGTATATAACACCGTAACCTTTTCTCATATCCCATATACATATATATACATATAAATATGTGTATGTAACGCCGTAACCTTTTCCCATATCCCATATACATATATATATATATACATATAAATATGCGTATATAATGCCGTAACCTTTTTCCATATCCCATATACTTATATATACATATAAATACGCTTATATAGCGCCATCTGGTCATGGGTCAATGTACATGTATAAATGAATGAAATGCATGGAAATATGTTAATAATCTCAATATTCCTTTCGGATAAACTTTATCAACTGCGTATCATTCTGAGACCCATGAACAGAAGATATAATAATATGTCACATGGGGAATCAAGAACATAGAGACCCCTAGTATTTCTATAAATAGAGTCGTTTTTGAAAACTGTGTGTTTGCTCGTTTCTTCTGTATAATTTGGATCATGCCAAAAAGAAATAAGGGATAGCCTTAACATACATGGAGTAGGAAAACATCTATATGATATTCTTGAAAAAGGTTGCACCGTACTCCTTTAGAAGCGCAAAAGTTTACGTTGCTAAAGTGCTAATAGTTCTCGCTGGAATTGATTTGGTCGCAAGAAATTTTGTTGGATTGAGTTTTAGCGTCGTTTTTTGAAATGGTTTGAATTAGAAAGAGAGGTATATGATTATTACTTTATTATTCTATGTCCAAATAAAATAAAACCAAGATTTGTAATAAGTCTTACACGTAAGTAGACTTATGACTAAGAGACTTATGTCTATTAAACGTAAGTAGACTTGTAATAAGTCTTACTTTAGATGGTCACCTCAGACAATATGACTAAGAGTCATATGCCTTAGTAGTGGCTTGCTGCCACGTGCGGGGGAGGGGGGTTTAATCTTATCTTATAACTCATTAATTAATTAGATAATATCCCGTTCCCCGATAATTAACCGATTACCCACATAATTAAGAATTATCTCAAATTACTTAAAATACTACTCATTTTTAATATACTTTATACATCATACTATCATGGTCATATGGTACCTAGTATGGTACTAGTCCATAAATACCGGGTATTATAGCTCGGACCATATTTTACTCCAAATCGACAACCTTCAACAAAACTCATTTTCTTTAATTCGTGTATCCTTTACCCTTCATGGCACTTACTTATCGCTTGTTATAAATAACATAAATACGTTAACCTAAAGATAATCTCATCCCCAAGTCTACGTCGATTAACTGAAGACGAAACTTTAACGTACGAAAAGGCGAGATGTAACACTACGTCATGATACCTGGCTAGTCACGGATATCACGAACCTCTGTTAATCGTGTTCGGTTACCCGATTCCAGGGTCATGGCCCCGATATTCCCGAAGGTGGGCGTCGTGCCCCCAGACCCTGTCTCGATGAGACCCTTGCCTCAATTTCGGTTCCTTATCATCACGCATCTTGCTTGATTTACCTCATCGGAAATGGGGGCATCCCGTAGGCCAAGTTTCACTCGTATACAGACAGTCCCCTCATTTCTCGGAGAGTAAGTTTTATGGAAACAACGAGGAACGACATGAGTTCTTCGATCCCTTCTTCAACACGCCGTGACACAAAACGACAAAGAAACTGAAACATCCCGTCAGTCACGTCATAATGACCCCAAACGCGTGTCAGCCATCGGCAGATCATTCCTAGATGTGAAACGGCTCAAAGCCTCTATAAATACTCTTTCCTTTGTTCATTTTTTACTTTTGACCAAGCTTCTACCTCGATCATTCAAGATATTACTGCTTTCCTTCATTTTTGAAAATTCTTACCTTCATTCTTCAAATTGCAATCTTTCTTTTACCCTTTACTTAAGCTAGCGTGCTTGCTTTTCTCAGGAAGTTTTACTCTTTATCTCCTCATCTTCCTTCACGCTTTCAAACCTTTTACCCAGATAAAAATAGCGAAGACATCGAAAATAGATCCTCGGAAAGGTGCTTCTTCCGTCTCACAGCCGACCACTGAGGTCGAAGAGACTATCCCTGATGTGGTTATCCTTGAGAGGTCTGCTCCGGGCATGGCCTCTGATGAACCGACAGTCGAACCCCCTTGAAAATGTTCGTCCCTGGGGGGTGTTCGGTTAATGACGACTTCAAGGTCGAAAATCCCTCTTCGGTTCAAGGCAGTTGCGAGGCGGTGTCATGGTACATCTGCTCCATTACCGAGGCCGTTCTTCCTGTGGTTAGAAAGGACTGTGGCTGGAAGGATAAGGACGTAGTGATTCTGGGCCTGACAACGACATTACTACTCATGTTGAGGGATATCTGAGTGTTTACATTTATCCCTTTACATTGGGCCCGGGGGACCCGGTCATCTTGGACTTCTGTCGAGTGGAGGCCATTCCTCAAGAAGTGGAACATATCATGTAAGTATAACTCCCTTTTAAATGTCGATTTTATGTTTTATCTTCCTTTTTCTCATCGGTATTTGTTATGGTGCAACCCTTGCTCGAGTCCTAAACGACATTCCTCAGCTCAAGACGTGGATCGAGGGTATTTGTTCGCAGATGCCTTATGCCGAGCGCTCGTGGCACGAGCTCTATAATGGTCGCTGGGAGGCTCGTTCTCACGGTAAGATGCCTTTTCTTGAATAAGTAGCACTAGACTTTATTTTTCAACACTACGTCTTCATTGATTCTCTTCTCTTTTTTGCAGGCTTTCCTAATACCATCGAGATTAGGCCCTTGGTAGGGGGCGAAGATCTGCCTGCTGGTCCTTCTGCTTCGGGGTAGCCCGGAGCCGCAGCAGGAAAGGAGAAAAGGAGGAGGGGTCCGAGTTCCCCGAGCTCGGAGAAAAATAAACCGAGGAGAAGGTTGTCTCGTAATCTAAAGGAAAGCTCTATCTCCCGATTGTTTGACTCGGACTTACTCTACCGGCTCAGGGACGAGGCCGAGGAGGATGAACGTTTTTTGGTCTGTGAGTCGTCTATCCTCGAGGAACGATGACAGCCGAGGGGGAAACAACTGAGGCTAATGATGGTAGGCTATAATCCCGTATTTTAGTCGCTTATTGTACTATAATTCACTGCACTTTACTTATGTTGAGCTTTAATGCATGTTTTGCACTTATTGTGTGTTTTATGCCCTATAGGAGTGATTCCGAGCTATGTATATGTTGTGCCATGAATTCATTCTATTTTGGAGATTTGAATTCTAAGTAAAAGCCCAAGGGTTTAGTTGGGATCGTGTTCGGGGATCAACGGACAATAATGCACTTTAAGAACGAAACGAAGAATCGAGCAAGCATACTGCGCATTGTCCAGTAAAATGCACATAACCTTTCGCTCATAAATCTTTTTGGGCTCCACAATATATTATTGGAAATCTATTTAAAAGGGCTATAACTTTCATGTTTTAAGTTTTCCCAAATTCGCAACTTACCACCCAGGTGCGCGACCAAGTGTGCGATCGTGCACCTGGGCGCCCACTTGGGGCAGAACAATGTGCAAAATGTGCGACCAAGTGCGCGAGCAGGTCTCCAGGTGTGCGGACGTGCATGTCCTTTCCAAGAAAAGTCCTATTTTGCTAAGAAAAGGGTAGTTTTATCCTGGATTTATTTTTGGGGCGGATTAAATACCCCAAAACACCATTTTTGACACACTTTTGACATACCTTATACTAAGGAAGCTAAGGAGAAGAGTGAGTAGCTAGGGCACAAGGATTTCATCCTTCATTCCTCACTCAAGATCCGGGTTTGGATTGTATTTATGTTTTTCTATACTTTTATTTCATTTGTGAAGAACTTCTCCATGTCTATGGAGTAGAACCTTTTGGGTTTTGATGAATTTGGTGTATTGATGATTGTTTGTGGATTATAACTCTATTTTTATGTATTTGAATCGTTTTTGGAAGATTTAATTGTTGCATCTATATTTACTTGTTCTTGTAATCGAAAGAAGCATAAATTGTGATATATTTACACTATATTGTTGGTTAAGTTCATAAATTCTTCTAAGTAATCGAAAGATCCTAGTTGAATCCTTGATTAAACCTAGTTAGGAGGATAATCGAAAGAGATTCTCCTAAAGACCGATCCACTACACATTCTTGCATATCTTCACCGAGCTTAAATCNTATTGTGAGGTTGAGACTTAATCGAGAGAGGAATTTATACTAAACAATTGTACTGATAATTAAGTAAATTCGAGAGACTCACTTGAACATTAGAAGTGAATTATCTAGAGTTAAATCCCAGACAATTAGCTTGCACCTATCCTATCAAAACCCTATTTTCTCACATTGACATCTTCCCTTGTTTAGTCCTTACTTCGATTGTCATTAGTAAATTAACTCTAGATTCTTAATTAAATTTAGTATTAACCACATAAATCTAAAATATTGATCATCTTGGATAACAATCTAGCTACAAACTATGATAATACTGTTTAACTCCAATCCATGTGGATACAATATTATACTATATTATCTTTGACTAGCGAGCATAATTTAAGTGTGTATTTTGCTCTCGTCAATGAGTTGAAGAGGTGGACTACGTTCTTGTCTCTAGTTGCGATGCTTTTGGTGGTTGCGGCCAGCTTTGCAAGGCCGTCCGCCTCAGCATTCTGTACTCGGGGAATTTAGTCGAACTGACATTCGTCGAACTCGGGCAGCAGCTTGCAGATTTTAGTATGATATTTTTGCAATCTTTGTTCTTTGATTTGGTAAATCCCTATGACTTGGTTGACTACGAGTTGGGAATCACAACGTAGTTTTAACTGTTTTGCCCCGTACTTGAGTGCTAGTATGTGATATCATGCTCGCTCATCTCGATGGCCCATTTGGCCAGCCTTCCCGATAGCTCGGGTTTATGCAAAATGCTTCTCAGGGG
>AWOL01S0093306.1:19514-31668 GCA_000715115.1 Nicotiana otophora | reverse complement strand
AATAGGACACACACTAAAAGCGAAATAGTAAGTCACAATATTGACACTAGCTATCTTAGACAATATTGACACTAGCNTGGCACTTAGTCTCTAAGACTAAGTAAGCCGATTATAATTACAATTCAAGCCAATTTTGTTTTTATGGATAATCAAAACCAACAACGGAAATAATTACAAACAACCTCCCAAGACTGGTAATACTGAGTCACGAACTCTAACTGAATACATGAAATGATCTCAAGGATCGAATACTCAATATTGTTTGATTAATAATTAACAATACAATAAAATGGAAAGACTCCAAGGGACTGCGACGACCAAGTAGCTCTATCTTGAATCCTTGCGATCACACTCTAACTTTGTCCGAGTCCGATATCTCCAATACCTTGCTCTGCACAAAAATGTGCAGAAGTGTAGTATATGTATACCACAGTCAGTACCCAGTAAGTATCAAGACTAACCTCAGTGGAGTAGTGACAAGGTACAGTTAAGCCACTCACTAGTCTAATAACATGTGCAATATTGTATATAGAAATAATAAGAAACAAATAACAATGATGGCAACACTAATCAACCAGTGATATTCATAGCAAGTCAACAAGAACACCATAAATATTGCTCAAACGAATAATAAATACAAGTACAACCAATACTTAAGTCCTTCAAAATATACATCTTTCATCTATAGGTTTTTCAATAGAAATCTCTAGATTATACTCCTTTACCAATAAACATATTTTGAATATACTTCTTTCAAACAAATATCCTTCAAATATAATTCTTTCAAATAAATATCATGAATAAAATCCTTCCAAATTAATATTTTGAATATAATTCTTTCAATTAAAAGTCACCACGTGACACCTCATTTCATAATCATAAAAATACGGGTCTCATCCCACTTTTATATTTTTTTGTAAACACGGGTCCGAGCCCACTTTCATATTTCCAGGGCACTTTGTACCCATAATTAAATTATCATATTTCTCCGGCACGTCGTGTCTACTTTTCATATCACATATGCACGGACAATTTACGTGCCAATAATAAAACTATTATATTTTTCCTAGCACCTCGTGCCCACATTTCATATCTGTTGCGGCGTGCAACCCGATCCCATATAACATTACCTGCCTGGCAATAGCCACATACTCACAATTTCAACATAGATCAGGCTATTATCAAGTATACCGAAACAACAAGAGAAGTTGCAAAAAATATAAAAATAAACACAAGGAAAATCCCAACATCACATGAAAATTACCAACACAATAACTCCATATCATCACATATCATCCCTGACAATAGACACCCTTATCTGTCCTATAGCCACCCTTATCACTCCTATAATAGCTTTCCTTATCCCTCCGCCCTGACAATATCAATAGCCACACTTATCGCTCCTATAGCCACACTTATCGCTCCGTGTAATAGCCTCCTTTATCCATCCTCCCTGACAATATCAATAGCCACCCTTATCGCTCTTATAACTACCCTTATCGCTCCGTATAATATCCACCCTTATCACTCCGCGCAGACAATATCCCAACACACATAACCACAGTAAAATGCCACCCTTATACCCACATAATATCAACAGTGATATACCACCCTTATATCCTCATAATAATAACTCAAATCATACAATAATTTACATGTAATATTATCACGACAACACAACACAATCAATTCCTATCACAATTTGCCCAATGACCACAACTAATTCCAATGATATAGTAAAATCAATAAATTTCTCAAAAATAGCCCAAAACTCAAAAATAAATTTCTCTCGGTTGAGCGCCGGTCGCGCTCCCCGAGTTTGGGGCGCGACACTATCGCTTCAGGCTGAAGTACTAAAAGAAAAGGACCAGAAAGCGAACGGTCAGCGTGAAGGTTCAAGACTTAGGCGAGCGTTAGAAAAGCTAGATTAGCGCTGAAGCCCTATATGATATAATGCTGAGCCAAAGACACAGTAATTAAGCCTTACGTTTAACTTAAATGCCAACGATCGGTCTTGATTGAGCCCTTGAGATAGATCTCAAATCTGAATAAATGAGTAACTAACTGAAGAACGCTTAAAACGATTGTTGAGAGCTAAAGTAAAATTTATTTCCTTGTTATGCATGAAAAAGTCAGTCCGAAAAATGAAGGGGTCCTCCTCTTTAGATAGNTCCGAGGTTTGCAGATGTGGCAGATGTACCTTGAAGTCTCCGTACAACAGCAAACACTCTCAGCTAATAGCGGGGCTGATAAGAAGCACCTGGATCTGCACACAAAACATGTGCAGAAGAGTAGCATGAGTACACCACAACGGTACCCAGTAAATGTCAAGCCTAACCTCGGTAGAGTAGTCACGAGGTCAGGTCCGGGCCTTATCGGGATATAATAATAAGACAGATGATATAATAAAAATAAAGTAAAATGGAGAATTTAACAGAAAGAATTCACAGAGAAATAACAACACAACACAATGAGATAACAACAGGGGCGCTCCCGAGATACCGTCTCGTAGTCCCAAAAGTAAATACTCAACATGGGATCTCCCGAGATACCGTCTCATAGTCCCAAGAGTAAATATGCGGGGAGATCTCCCGAGGTACTGCCTCGTAGTCTTAAAAGTAAATGTGCAGGAAGAACTCCCGAGGTACCACCTCGTCGTCTCAAAATTAAAGGTGTAGGGAGAAGTCCCGAGGAACCGCCTCGTAGTCTCAAAAGCAAATATGCAGGGAGAACTCCCGAGGTACCGCCTCATAGTCTCAAAAGTAAAGATGCAGGGAGAACTCCCGAGGAACTGCCTCGTAGTCTCAAAAGTAAATATGCAGGGTGAACTCCCGAGGAACCGCCTCGTAGTCTCAAAAGTAAATATGCAGGGAGAACTCCCGAGGAACCGCCTGGTAGTCTAAAAAATAAACACATATCTCAAATCGATAAATATAATAGTTAATAACGAGAATTCTATAGTTAAGACTGATAAAGATCAATAAAGAACAGGAAAAACACTAGGCATGCTGCACAGAGTTCAATAAGCAGTTGAAGCACGTAGACATGCGATATTAGACTAAACAGGATAACCGCACATGTTGGTATAACTTAATTAAGATGAGAACAGGTTACTACTCAGTAAAATGGTATAACTCAATAAAAATGAAACAGGCTGCTACTCAGTAAAAAATCTGGTTTTACAATAAATAGCTCGTGTACGTAGTCATCACTTCACGTACACAATGCTCACATATCACAACAGTACCAAATCTTAAGTGGATTTTTTCCACACAAGGTTAGGCAAGCCACTTACCTCGAAACAAGCTCAATCAATCAGTAAGAATGCCCTTTCCTCGATTATCCGACTCAGAATGCCCCAAATCTAGCCAAACACAATTACAAATCATAAATACAACTATAATAGACTAAGCTAATTAATGAAATTAAGGCTTAAACAAGAAATTTGAAAATCTCCCTAAAAACTCGACCCGGGCCCACGTCTCGGAATCGGATAAAAGTTATAGATACGAACACCCAATCAACCACGAGTTCACTCTTACCAAAATTATCCAAATCCGATATAAAAATCCGAATCAAAACTCAAAAAATTATTTGAAGAACTTTTCAACTTTTTTCCCAAATGTCTCAACCAAATTCCTTAATTAAATGATGAATTCAACTATAGATTAATGGAGTATAACCATAAATGAGTTAGGAATCGTTACCCAATAGATTTCTCTAAAAAACAAACCTTGAATTATCGCCTCAATCCGAGATCTCAAAGCCCCAAAATTGAAAATGGGATAAAACCTTCGAACTTGGCCTTTTTTGCCCAGCGATTTCGCTTTTGCGGGCTTCCAGTCGCACGTGCGAAAATTCCATCGCAGGTGCGGAAATGACTCAAGAGGGATGGGTCCGCTTCTGCGATGAGGGGGCCGCACCTGCACACCTGCAGACATTTGTCCGCTTCTGCGAATTCCCCACTCAACTCGCCTTCCGCTTCTGCGATCCCTTCTCAGCAGGAGCGGCTCCGCTTCTGCAGTCCTAGTCTCGCACCTACGCCCATAGGCCAGGCCTCTCCAAACCGCACCTGCGCTCATCCTTCTGCACATGTGAGTCCGCACCTGCGGTCACCCCACCGCAGGTGCGATTACACCAGAAGCTTGAAAGCTTCAGCGACTCACACAAGTCCAATTTCAATCCGTTAAGCATCTGAAACGCACCCGAGGTCCCCAGGACCTCAACCAAACATACCAACAAATCCTAAAATACCATACAAACTTAATAGAGCCCTCAAAATACATCAAACAATAACTAAAAACACATCACCCTCCAATTCAATTTAATGAACTTTGAAACTTCGAACTTCTACAACCGATGCCGAAACCTATCAAATCACGTCCGATTGACCTCAAATGTTGCACACACGTCATATTCAACATTACAGACCTATTCCAACTTTCGGAATCGGAATCCGACCCCGATATCAAAAGTCCATTTCCGGTCAAACTTCCCAAAAATTCGACTTTCGCCATTTCAAGCCTAAATCAGCTACAGACCTCCAATTCACATTTAGGACATGCTCCTAAGTCCAAAATCACCCAACGGAGCTAACTGAACTGACGAAAATCCATTTCGGAGTCGTTTTCACACAGTTCCAACTACGGTAAAAAATCCTAGAACTTAAGCTTCCATTTTAGGGACTAAGTGTCCCAAATCACTCCGAAACCACAACCAAACCTCCCGGCAAGTCACATAAGTAGAAACAGATACGAGGGAAGCAGTAAATAGGGGATCAGGGCAAAAACAGTACCATGTGAAATCTTCGGGTTTTCCACTTCCTCGATCCCTACGGATCCCCTTTGTTCAATGGGGAAGGTCTTATACCTTCCCCGCCCGCTTAGTTTCATAAGTCTAAATGATTTGGGGCACAAAATCTGCCGTAGATATTAAATTACACTCAAAACGACCGGCCGGGTCGTTACAAAATCTCAAAACAATCAACAGAGATGGAAAATACTCAGTATAGGGCAACGCCTTCATTAATCCAAATTCTTGATAATTATATTAATGCCTCATTTTAAACTTATTTAATTAATTATTTGCATATGGAAAATCCATAATATAATTATTTCCAGGAAACAAATTCAACAAACAAAGATTTAGGTATGTCAAATAGAGAATTTAATAAATGCAAACAATTATCCAATTTACTACACAAAAATGCCTAAGACTTTAACCCAATAAATTTTGCACATATAAGCCCGAGTACGTACTCGTCACCTCACGTACACGGCTTTTCATATTTCACAAATGTCACATAAGACTCGATGCCTAAGGGTAATCTTTCTACTCAAGATTAGGCAAGATACTTACCTTTTTGAAGTTATGCCGATATTCCGAAATCGCCTTCTTGCTTGAATTGACCTTCGGACAGCTCAAATCTATCCAAATTAATTGTATAACTTCATTGCAATTCATTGGAAATAATTCCGGATAATAAAACGTCGACTTACAATTTTATTCTAAAACGTCAACTAAAAGTCAACGCGGGACCCGCCTCTCGGAACCAGACATAATTTTTACGAAATCCGAACACCCATTCTGATACGAGTTCAACCATACCAATTTTATCGAATTCCAATAACAAATTGTCCTCCAAATCTTGAATTTTTATTTTTGAAAAGTTTTACAAAAATCCCGATTTCCTCTATTAAAACTAGAATTAAACGATAAATATAGTCATGGATTTAAGAAATATAATCATTCTTGGATATAGAACATTTACCCCAGTCGAAGTCGTAAAGGAATCCTCAAAATCGTCCAAGAACCGAGCTCCAAAAATCCCAATCGAAATGAAGAAATGACTAATTTTCGACCCCCTTATGTTTCTGTCCATTTTCGCTTCTGCAGACGAATATGCCGCATCTACGGTCTCGCTTTTGCGAGACAAAACTCGCATTTGCGATCCTCACTACCCAGCCCAAGCTCGCACCTGCGAAGCCATTTTCGCTTCTACGATGGCCAGGTGCATCTGCGCAGAAATTGCAGCTTCTGCAGCCTTCTTCATCAGCTTCTGCCCAGGTCGCTTCTGCATTGCAAATCCTCCCTTCTGCGACAAGGCTTCCGCAAAAGCGAAAACACCAGCAACAAACTTCCTGCAGTTCTTTCAAGTACAAAATCAATCCATTAAGCATCTGAAATTCACCCGACGCCCTCGGGACCTTAACCAATTATACCAACATGTCCCAAAACACAATACAAACTTAGTCGAGGCTTCAAACCATGTCAAACAACGCCGAAATTACGAATCGTGCATCGAATCGAATTATGAGTTTTCAAATCTTCTAACTTCTATATTTTGTGCCGAAACGTATCAAATCAACTCGAAATGACTTCAAATTTTGCACGCGGGTCATAAATGATGTAATTGAGCTATTCCAATTTCCAGAATTGAAATCCGATCTCGTTATCAAAAATTCAACCTTCGGTCGAACTTTCCAAAATCTTCTATTTTCCAACTTTCGCCAAATTGTGTCGAATTGCCCTACGGACTTCCAAATCCAAATCCGGATGTATGCCTAAGTCCGCAATCACCATACGAAGCTATTGGCATCATCAAAATTTTATTTCGGAGCCGTTTTCTCAAAAGTCAACTCTCCGGTCATGTCACGACCCAAACTCCCTCCGTATAACGTCGTGACTGCATCTAGTCTCTACGACTAGGTAAGCCTAACAAATTGCGGAAAATAACAAAACGAAAGTAAAACTTGGCAACTAACAGTAGTGGATAACTGAATAACTAGTAATAATTCCGCCCGGCATATACAATAACCAACACTCTATAAATACACAGTCTTCCCAAAACCCGGAACATCATAAGTCACAAGTTACAGAAGGAACTAGTATCTCTATACACCAGAGTCTAATAAAAGAAGTGCGGAAGGTAAATGACACAGGGGAGAATAGAGGGGGACTCTAAGGTCTGCGGACGCGAGCAGATATACCTTGAAGTCTCCGGAATAGCAGTAAATGCATAACTAAGAGCTAGGCTGGTATGATGAACCTGGATTTGCGCACGAAAACATGTGCAGAAGAGTAGCATGAGTACACCACAATGGTACCCAATAAGTGCCAAGCCTAACCTCGGTCGGGTAGTGACGAGGCAAGGTCAAGCCCACTGGTAAATAATAAATAAGGCACGAGAATATATAGTATAATGAGAGACTAGCATTTAACAAAAGGAAACACAGCACGGCAACAATACAACACACAGGGGTAAACAACAGGGGATCTCCTAAGATACCGCCTCGTAGTCTCAAAAGTAAATATGAAGGGAGAACTCCCGAGGAACCGTCTCGTAGTCTCAAAAGTAAATGTCAAGGGAGAACTCCCTAGGAACCACCTCGTAGTCTCAAAAGTAAATGTGGAGAGAGAACTTCCGAGGNTCAAACCGATAAATACAATAGTTAACAACAAGATTTCTACAGTTATACTGATAAAGAACAAAAACAAACAGGAAATCAACTAGGCATGCTTCACAGAGTTCAAATAAGCAGTTAAACCATGTAGACATACGATATTAGACTAAACGGGATAACTACACATATTGGAATAACTCAATTAAGAATGAAAAAAATAGACTAATACTCATTTAAACGGTATAACTCAAATTAAAGGAAAAACAGGTTGCTACTCAGTAAAATAAATCGGGTTTTACAACAAATAGCCTGTGTACATACTCGTCACCTCACGTACATGACGCTCACATATCACAACAACACCAAATCCTAAGGGGATTTCCCCCACACAAGGTTAGGCAAGCCACTTACCTCAAACCAAGCTCAATCAATCGGTAACAATGCCTTTTCCCCGAATATCCGACTTCGAATGGCCCAAATCTAGCCAGAATCAATTACATACCATAAATACAACTATAAGACACTAATCTAATTAATGAAATCAAAGATAAAGCGAAAAATTAGAAAATTGCCCCAAAAAGCCTCCCCGAGCCCACGTCTCGGAATCGGGTAAAAGTCACAAAATATGAACACGCATTCACTCACGCGCCTGGTTATATAATTTGTTTTGGAATCCGATCTCAATTTGAGGTCTAAATCCCCATTTTACAAAAATCCTTTATTCTACCCAAAACCCCCAATTTCCACCATGAAAACACAAGAGTTTTGGTTGAAAGCTTAGGATATGTAGCGAAAGATTGAAAGAAACTAGTTTAAAATCACTTACCAATGATTTGGGGAAGAAAGGTTCTTTGAAAAATTGCCTCTAGGGTTTCTTATTTTGAAATTTTTATAGAATGAACAAAAATTCCGTCTAAGTCCCATTTTGATCAGTTGCAGATGTCGCATTTGAGACCTCGGGTTTGCAAATGCGAAAAAACAGTCGCAAAAGCGAAGTCCTCCGATATCTGCTTTCATGGCATTTGCGATGACTTGTTCACAAATACGAACATAGATCTTCCGCATTTGCGACCAAATTGATCGCAAATGCGACCAAGCCTGCCCCAGCCCCACTTCGCAAATACGAACTTTGGCCTCCCCGCAATTGCGACCTCTTGATCGCAAATACGAACTCATGCTGACCGAGGTACTCTTCGTAAATGCAAATAATTTGCTCGCAAATACGAGCCTGTGAGGATTGGGGAATGTTCGCAAATGCGAACACTGATCTCGCAATTGCGAGATCAGACACCAGTTACCAGAAATTGCAGAACCAGCCGAGTTTTCTAAGTCTAAACCACTCCGTAGCCTTTCTGAAACTCACCCTAGCCCTCGGGGCTCCAAACCAAAAATGCACACAAGTCTAAGAACATCAGATGAACTTGCTCGCGTGATCAAATCGCCAAAATAACACCTAGAACTATGAATCAGACACCAAAATCAAATGAAATTTGCAAGAAACTTTAGAGTTGCTATATTTACAACCGGACGTCCGAATCATGTCAAACTAACTCCGTTTCACACCAAATTTGGCAGATAAGTCATAAATGTAGTATAGAACCTATACCGGGTTCCGGAACCAAAATACAGACCCGATAAAAAAAAGTCAAACATTGGTCAAACATTTCAAAGTCATTAAGCCTTTAACTTTCAAATTTCTACAAAGTGCGATAACTCGAGCTAGGAACTTCCGAATTCAATTCCGGACATACGCCCAAGTCCCAAATCACGATATGGACCCATCGGGACCATCAAAATATGAATCCGGGTCCGTATGCTCAAAATATTGACCAAAGTCAACTCAAATAATTTTAAGCCAAAAAATTCATATTTTTCTCAATGTTTAACATAAAAGCTTTTCGAAAAACAGCTGGACTGTGCACGCAAATTGTGGAAGGCTAAAATGAGGTATTTAAGGCTTCAAAGCGCAGAATAAGGTTCTAAAACATAAGATGACCTATCGTGCCAGCACATTCTCCACCTCTAAAATAACCGTTTGTCCTCGAACGGACATAGAAAAGTACATGGGCTGGTGTAAAGGTGGGGATATCTACTCCGCATGTCTGACTCGGACTCCCAAGTAGATGCCTCGATGGGCTGACCTCTCCACTGCACTCGGACTAAAGGATAACTCTTCGACCTCGACTGACGAACCTGTCGGGCTAGAATAGCCACTAACTCCTCCTCGTATGTCAAATCCTTGTTCAACTGGACAGAGCTAAAATCTAACATGTGAGACGGATCGCCGTGATACTTCCGGAGCATTGAAATATGGAATACTGGATGAACTCCTGCTAGGATGGGAGTCAAGGCAAGCTCATAGCACTCTCCCCCAACAAGTAGCAACACCTCAAATGGGGCGATAAACCTTAGGCTCAGCTCCATTCGAGTACCCAACTTATGTTGTATGGCCCTCCAGAACCGTGATGTAAACTGCGTACCCCGGTCAGAGATGATAGATACCGTTACGCCATGAAGCCTGACGATCTCGCGGATATAAATTCGAGCCAGATGCTCAAAAGAATAGGTAGTCATCACAGGAATGAAATGAGCTGACTTGGTCAGCATATCTACAATTACCCAAATTGCATCAAACTTGTGCTGAGTCCGTGGAAGCCTAACAATGAAATCCATAGTGATTCGCTCATATTTCCACTCCCTCTAACTTTTGAAGTAATCCACCTGGCCGCTAATTCTCATACTTTACTTGCTGGCAATTCAGTCACCGAGCTACATATTCAACTATGTCCTTCTTCATTCTTCTCCACCAGTAATGCTGTTTGTAGTCCTGATACATCTTCGCGGCACCCGGATGAATAGAGTACCATGAACTATGAGACTCCTGGAGAATCAACTCACACAATCCATCTACACTGGGCACACATAGCCTTCCCTGCATCCTCAATGCCAATATACGGTATAAGACCCCGAACCTGTAGGCAATACCAATACTGGGGTTGTAGTCAAAGCTGTCTTGAGCTTCTGAAAGCTCTACTCACACTCCTCTGTCCACCTGAATGGAACACCTTCTGGGTCAGTCGGGTCATAGGTGCTGCAATAGATGAGAATCCCTCTACAAAACGATGGTAATACCCCACCATACTAAGAAAACTCCAGATCTCCGTAGCTGATGACGGTCTAGGACAACTCTTCACTGCTTCCACTTTCTTCGGATCCACCTTGATCCCTTCAATCGATACTACATGACCCAAGAATGCCACTGAGTTTAGCCAGAACTCACACTTTGAAAATTTTGCATATAACTTCTTTTCTCTCAAGGTCTGAAGCACAGTCCTCAGGTGCTGCTCATGATCCTCCCGAGTCTGGGAGTACACCAGAGTGTCATCAATAAACACAATGATGAAAGAGTCAAGATAAGGCCAGAACACACTATGCATCAAGTGCATAAAAGCTGTTGGGGCATGGTCAGCCCAAATGACATCACAAGGAACTCGTAGTGACCATACCGAGTCCTGATAGCGGTCTTCATGATATCTGGCTCCCAAATTGTCAACTGATGATAGCCTGAAAGTAAGTCAATCTTGGAAAACACTCTGGCACCTTGTAACTGATCAAATAGGTCATCCATACGAGGCGATGGATACTTGTTCTTCACTGTAACTTTGTTCAACTGGCGGTAATCAATACACATCCGCATATAACCATCCTTTTTCTTCGCAAATAAGACAGGAGCACCCCAAGGTGACATACTAGGCCGAATGAAGCCCTTATCAAGCAACTCCTGTAACTACTCTTTCAATTCCTTCAACTCAGGAAGAGCCATATGATACGAAGGAATAGAGATGAGCTGAGTTCCCTGCAACAAATCAATGCCAAAATCATTATCTCTGTCGGGCGGCATGCCCGGAAGATCAACTGGAAACACATCTAGAAATTCCCTCACTACTGGGACTCACTCAACTGTAGGGGTATCAATACTGACATCTCTCACATAAGCTAGATACGCGTCACACCCCTTCTCAACCATTCGTTGAGCTTTAAGAAATGCAATAACTCTGCTGGGAGTATACTCTAAGGTACCTCTCCACTCTAATCGCGGTAATCCTGGCATAGCCAGTGTCACAGTCTTAGCGTGACAATCAAGAATAGCATAATGGGGAGAAAACCAGTCCATGCCCAAGATAACATCAAAGTCTACCATACTGAGTAATAATAAATCGACTCTGGTCTCAAAACCACTAAGAGCAACCAAACACGACCGATATACGTTGTCCACAACAAGAGAATCTCCCACAGGAGTACACACATAAATAAGGGAACTTAAGGAATCACAAAATACGCCCAAATACGGGGCAAAATAAGAGGACACATAGGAATAAGCGGAGCCTGGATCAAATAAAACCAACACTTCTCTATGACAGACCGGAATAATACCTGTAATGACAGAGTCGGAAGAGCATAATATCTGGCTTGGCCTCCCCTTCTAGGGCGACCTTTACCTCCCCCACATCCACCTCAAGCTGGCTACGCAGGTGGGGCGGTAACTGGTGCTGTAATCATGGCCTGAGGACCCGGTGGAGCACGTTGTGCTTGAGAGAAGTTGTGGAGGTGCACCTCTCCTAAGTTTGGGGAAATCCCTCACCATATGGCGAGTGTCACCACACTCAAAATAAACTTTCGGATAGCGTGGCTATTGTGACTGGCTCGGGCCGGTTTGCTGAACTGACCACTAAAAGCACCCCGTGCAGGAG